>JAATLQ010037273.1:17321-50825 GCA_013421005.1 Heliconius erato x Heliconius himera | reverse complement strand
CATACCAGCGCGATTTCTATATAACATTCGCTGGCAAGCTAATGCCTTGAGTTCATTCAAATGACGATAACTTTTTTTTTAATGAACCGATTTTGATGAACCAAACTTTAGAACCTAAATTAAGTTAAAACAAAGCAATTGGTGAAACTTTCAAGTAAATCGGTTTAGTAGTTTCAGAGAAAAATGCGGACAACAATATGTCGACAGACAGACAGACAGACAAGAAATTCAAAAAAAATATTTTTGCTTTCTATTAGTCTTTTTAAGTATCCCTCTATCCATTTCAGTCAAAATTACTAAATGTACAGACAAAATATTTTTACTGTCTTATTATATATAGAGATAGAGATTAGTATACTCAAAACAAGCCATCCTGACGTAGCGCCACAGCGTCTGTTTGTAAACGCGAAGGTTGTAGGTTCGATATCTTTTCTTGATTATGAATTTCTTGCATTTTTTATTTTCTGGTAACAAGATGAAGCGTAGAGGGTAGTTGTGCTTGTTTGATACTAGTATTACGACACCTACCTACCTTATAAACAGAAAATAGCATGAACCTAAAAAAATATTGTTAACTTATATTAGGCTCAGGTCTAGTTGTTCCCTAAAATTGTATCAAAACATCCAAGTTTATAAAACATTTGCAAGGTTCAAATCCAAATTGTTGTCAACGTGTAAATATTTTCTAAGCGTATTTATCATATTATTGTAAGTGACAAATATAAGAAGTTATCGGAGCGCTCGTGTCTTATGATTTATGGATGTTCTCTTACATTTTATTTAAGGAATAGAAGAACGTTTATCAAGCTTATTTAGTTTATAAAAAATGTGGTCAGTCTGAGTTTAGTTGTATGTTTGAAGCTGAGATCGCTTAGTTTATTTTTTTTTGTTTCTAGGTTGCCGCACCTGTTCATGAAAAATGTCCTGCTACGTTAAAATTTTTATACTTTTGCTAAATAAGTATTTTTTCTTCCTAAGTGTGGAAAAACACTTTAAAAAATGTTAAAAAATATATAAATAGCATTCTCTCTTGACAGACGATAATTCTTAGTAATCATCTTTGGGTAGTGGAAATTTGTAAAAATCTCCGTACAGAGATGCTAACAACATAAATAAGGTGTAACAAGCGTATAAAAATTTCGACGTAGCTTGATGAGAACGTATGGCTTAGTGATCAGAGCGCCTGGTCGGTTTCCAGGAGGCGCGGATTCGAGTCCCGCTACGTTCAAATTTTTATACGTTTTCTAAAAAAGTATGTAACGTTTTGTCATGTTCATATTATTATCATATTCAGTCATTATTATCATAGGAATTTACATGATTTCAGTATGTCAGTAATTAGTTTCTAATTTTGCATTTACTGCGTATGAATGATTAACAAAATAATCAGAACAGTAATTTCAATTTAAATCACGGTTCATCACATCTAATGTATGCAACATTAAAACCAATAAATTACTAAAATTCTCGTATATTTCGAACTAAAATATTAATTTTGTTCATTAATAAAATCAAAAAAAACAAAAGAGCTCGACCAAAGTAAATAAAGTGGGTACGTCGTGTTCCAGTAAATAAGCCGAGGGACGAAATTAAATCTTTTGTTTAAGACTTCACTAAAGTAAAATATAATATTAAAATGTCATAAAAATTGGCTCACAGTTGATGTCGTTGGTACATTTCATAATGTTGGAGAGGGTATGAGAACTTTAATATATATTATTAACACAGTGGTTCGGTAGGACAACTGGTGTGGATTCATTTAATAAATGAAGGAATGACTAAGTAAATTTAGTTTCCTTATTTATTTAAAACCTAAAATATAATACATGAAAATATTACAAAATTTTTGTGCAATAGCGTACAAAAATCTAAGATGATGAAGAATTGCTCTTGAGAAAATTATATTAAATGGATAAATAACACTTCACTTATTTATTTCTTTCCTTTTTTTCATAGTAGAATGCACATTGTGAGTGATGGCGGAACTCAACACCACGCTTCTCTTATCTTCTTACCAGAGTGAAGATTTGGAAATAGTAGTATTACATGTACATATTATTTACTATTAACTCCTAAGCTAACTGAAGAAGCAATATCCATATATGATATAGCTACAATAACCTGCATATTCTTGATCCGGTCACCGGTGCCAGTAGCAGATGTTTGTCTCTAACAGTTATCATGGTACTCCGCCACGTTGCTTTGAACTGTAAATAGAGTTTACAGTTCAAAGCAATGTTATGTATGTAAATTGATTTCTAAGAAAATCGTAGAAACTAGAACGAATTATGTACATACACGAATAGAGCACTCATTCATTTAAGACATTATCCTACTATGCGTGAAATTGAGCGTAACTTACCTCTGATACCCTTCAAAGAAATCGTAATGGTAAGTTTTCATTTCTTACGTTGAAAAATATACTTTTATTATCACCTACTCACCATACAAAGGATATCTAGTGTACTAACACTAAGTTCTCCATTATCAAGTTTCGTCATATTATGTATTGATTAGTGAAACTCAAAACTATAGTCATCTATCAGTGTGAAAAGCTGAAAATAAATGAAATATTACTTTCCTCAAATCGAAAGTGAGCGAGCAACCTCCGCCTATATACAATCCCACTGAACTACAATGATCTTTACATATACATTAATACGTGAATAAGCCCAGACATAAGTAATCCCCTAACATGTAATTGAGCGTAAGTTGGCTTCGTACCCTACGAAGTGGTCGACCGTACGTCTGGATTTAATTATATTATTGCTTTATATAAAATTTATAACATGCCTTAGTAGCTAGTATTTTTATTATTGACTAATATTATCAACGTAATGTGTAATTTGATTTACATTATGTATTCTAAATTTGATGTGCTACATATATATATTTTTTTGTAATTACAAAACGAAACTAGAGAAATAAAACTTTTAATAGAGCTTATTTATTATAAAAAACATCTTTCTTAAAAAAAAAAATATTTTTTCTTAAAAAAAAATTAAAGCAATCTTAATTTCAATATTGTAAGTGTCACGTCGTATATAATTTAGAATAGTGTGTATATAGTCGGTACGCGTTTAGCTCTTCACTGTATTCATTTGTATAATGCATCTATGTGAGTCAACTCTTAAAAAGAAAAAGCTTCTTTTTAATTTTTACAACTGGAATCTCGAGTTTTTTTTAGATGATGTAAAATTTCTAGAAATATTGTTAGTATGATGTTTTTATTTCATTAGGTAAGTCACTGCATTTTATAACGTTTTTTTATTATCTTTTTTTTCTTAGAGTTATTATACGTTTAAAAATGTTTAAATATTCTTTATCTGTTTAAATAGTACTCTCCTGTAACTTCTAAAAATGTCCATACAGATCTTCGACTTATTTTTGTTGTTAGCATCTGCTAACAACAAATATAAATAATAAAAAAAATAACGTAACTCGATAGGGGTTTAGTTTAAACGACGTTCAAATTTGTATGATTTTTCGTAATTAAAAAGAAAGACATGGAGATATGTATATGGATAAACTATAATTAAGTATAAGATTTTAAAAATTACAGAACTTTTAGTTGTGACTTCAAAGTATTCGCTTGGTTTCCTTTATAATAAGATATTTAAGTAAAATTATTTATTGCAAGCGCATGATAAAATTTTTAGAACAGAAAGTTCGGCCATAAATTTTATCATGATTTTCTCATTTTATCAAAATAAATATATTTGTAGCGTATTGGAAAGCTTAATTTTATCATATATCAAATTTAAACATTCTGCCTACTGGGAAACGAACTCATAACCATCGTGTCATAACAGCACTTCTTATACATTATGATAACAAGTACAGAGAAAAAAGAAATAGGAAAAAACTAGGTCATCCATGCATGTACATACATACGAGCGAGTGTCGGAGATGACGCGGATGCTGCGGATATTGAGAGGAAATCACTCTGAGAGCCGACTGATTAGTATTTTAAATGGGAATATTAATATTTTTTTTCTTCTATTATTAGTAATTGTTAGGTAACGTCCTTGTTTCCATAGTTCATTATGATTCAAGACATTGTTTAATATATTTTAGAAAACGTGTATTTTTTTAATGTAGCGGGATTTGAACCCGTGCCTCTTAGGAAATCGTCTCTTTGATTAATTTGACAATATCAAGGAAACGCAAGGAAACTAATTCGATTTAAATCGAAGTCGAATTAGTTCGTTCTGACGCCTCTGAGTCGGTATAAATGTAATGGGTTCCAATAATTAAACAATGTATACTTCAAATACATTTTTTAACATGCCATCGTGAAGTAGTGACAGTGTCTGACTGTTAATAAAAAAAAGAATCATTGGAATCGGTTGGCGTTATATTAAGTTATTCGTCCATTTGTCGCGCACATATCTAATGCAAGTTTAAGATTTACGTGATTTTTTCATAGATACCATTGTCAGAAATTAATTTAAAAAAAAATGGAACCACACGAGAAGTACTAGCATTCAAATAAAAAAAAACATCAAAATCTGTTCACCCAGTGAAAACTACCAACCTACCACCGGTGCCCAACCCACCTTAAAGGCAGGCAACGCACCTGTAGCTCCTCTGGTGTTGCACGAGGTCGTGGGCGGCGGTAATCACTTACCATCAGGTGACCCGAACGCTCGTTTGCCTTGTCCTATTCTATAAAAAAAAATCTGAGGTAACAAACATAAAAAAATACAGTCGAATTGATAACCTCCTTTTCTTACTGAAGTCGGTTAAAAATACAAATATATAGCAATACTAAGCTCCCGGCACGTTCATTTCCCTGCAATATCCGTCGCGTCCGCTTAATATCGCCGCTATGCATAGTTATATATATTTTTATATGTACTATTTATTCGTGATTAATGACGATTTCAAATACTGTCCGTATAAAATTTTAAAAAAATCAAATCAGCTTCACGCTGTATCCCGCACACAGCAGGGTAGGCAGAGGGAACTTAGTGCTAAGACACTCCGTTCCCCACTTTCTGCCGAATTCTGGAGGCATTGCGTGTTGAGTGGCAGAACTCAACGCCGCGCTTAGCTTCGATACCAGAGCGGAGAAATGGAAATATAAATTTAAGTAAAGTATTTCATCTCCTCGAGTGGGGATTGAACCCACAACCTGTCGATTTTACAGTCACACTTCGTGCCGCTGCGCCACTACTGGCCTCAGTACAAAATTATGTACATATAAGTATAAAATGCTTGAAGACCTTTTTATTGCTTTAAGTGTTATTACTTGAGGACAGTAATGTCGAAGGTTGTGGGTTTGATTTCCACCATTTTATACTTTACTTAAAACAAATTCTAAAGATATTTTTCTTTCTTATGTGTGAACACACTATATCGCACACATAGACAAAGGGAGGACGACAAATATTAATATATAACCTCAAGTGGAAATCGAGGCTATTGTAGCCTCGATTTCCACTTGATCGCACTTACAGCCTACCGTTGTACGGCTACGCAACTACGACCTTAATAGTAGACAATTTACTTAACCTAAAAACATTAAATTAAATAATTCAATAATTAAAAAATTAAAATTAGCTTCACGCTGTATCCCGCACACAGCAGGGTAGGCAGAGGGAACCTAGTCTTAAGACACTCCGTTCCCCTCTTTCTGCCGAATTCTGCAGGCATTGCGTGTTGAGTGGCAGAACTCAACCCCGCGCTTAACCTCGACACCAGAGCGAAGAAATGGAAATATAAATTTAAGTAAATATTTCATATCCTCGAGTGGGGATCGAACCCACAACCAGTCGGTTTTGCAGTCACACCTCGTGCCGCTGCGCCACGACCGGCCTCAATTCTTAATTTCAATAATTAATTTGTTGAATTATTAATTTAGGCTTAAATAATTCTCGTATATGCATTTTTATTAAAAAGAGATAAAAAAAATGTTTAAAAAGGTACATTAAAATAAAAAAAATTACAAAGAAAAATTATTATGAACAAAATGAATATTTCAAAATGTTAAAATGGCACCCTGTGAGCTTTGTCAACGACTTTGTCATATATCCAAGGGGTCACTCCTGAGGGACGGAGATATTAATTTATGAAACATTTTATCTTTAATTTGGTAATATTTATTAATATAATGGAATATGTTCAGATAATTAGAAAAGGTATGTGTATTAGAAAAATGATTATTTTAATTAAGATTTATATTATTGAGAACAAACTTGAGATTGCATTTTTATATTAACTCTTACAAATAACTTTTTTTAGCTTCACGCTTTATCCTGCACATAGCAGGATAAGCAGCAATGCACTATAACCTGACACGTATTTAAAACCCAATCACGTAGAATAAACGGGCTCGTTGTGTTCACTCATAAATCTCCAGATAGCCGCCATACGTTTGCTGATAGCCGCATCGTTCTTCGCTACACTTACCTAACGCGAGGCTTAAGTGCATTTCCTATACACTTAATTTATTGTTAACCTGAATATAAACCTAAATCTATGTAATATGATTTGAATACTTTAAGACAACTAACAACGAGAGAATAGAGAAGCAAGAGGGAATGGTAAGGGAACCAAAGGGAAATTTAGGGTGACCTTATATAATACAATATGAATTATACGGGTGGACTGTTACCTAAAAAACATTAAAATTCCCCGAAAGGCATGTATGAAGAGATTTTAAATGAAACTATTTCCACCGGATTAATCGCGTATATTTTGTATTTTTATACATTTTTGGAAACCCAACGTTTCGAACACTATACTTACTTTGTCGATCAAATGTAAATATAAAACAAAATTAAAAATCAGCTTCACGCTGTATCCCGCACGCAGCTGGGTAGACAGTGAAACCTAGTGTTAAGACACTCGGTTCCCCACTTTCCGCCGGAATCTGGAGGCATTGCGTGTTGAGTGGCGGAAAAAGCGGAAGTGGTGCGAATTGTCTTCACACTAGGTACTTTTTGCTCACAATGGTTGTTAGTTTACATATTCCTATATATTTTTATATATTACAATATCTTTATTTTCTTAGTCTAGTCACATATGTTCACATTGGATTTCTAAAAGTGTAGTTCACATAGTGAAGAGGAAAAAAAGTTTGTATATAATTATATCTAAGTAAGTTAATGACAATTATATAACTAATAAAACCTAAGGTTATTTCATACATCTTCATTTCATATAAGCTTAAAAAAGTTTCATTACTATTGAAACCATCAAACGGAAGTGAACGGAAGTTCTTTTAACAAAATGTGAGAATAACGCTTACTCTTTTAGTTTCTTGAACCAGAAATTCGAGTTGTTTAGAAACGGCTCAAGTTCGTATAAAAATTTCCTGCATTTCAAGTAGGTTCGCAGAATTCAATGGAAAATTTGTTGAATTTGTTCGAAAATTTTGGTTTTTTTGTTGATTTTAATTTGAAGTATAATTTAATTTACTAACTTGCTAACCTTCTGGTATAATTAAAGTGGCTCAAGTTAACTTGGTATGTATGCAATTCAAATAGTGAAAGATATTTAATCTCTTGGACAAAAAATGTTTTGTCCAAAAGATGTGTGTTTCCGATAAAAAGTGCAAATCTCCGTTTGTATTTCTCTTTTTATCCACCTAGCATATGTCTGCATCTAGTGTTGGGACACTCCGATTTCGTTTTAGAATTTGAGACATTGAGTTTTAAAAAGCCACACTTGCTATGCCAGGGCCTAAAATTAACAATAATATATTCTCCTGGGAATCACGTGGAGCCTGAACTCACAGCCACTTGTGCTTATCCAGAGTCAGACGCTGTACCACTGCGCCAAAACGGCATAGCAGTTGGTACCTACCCGACACATTTCTATTATAAAGCTTTCCTCAAATATAGCTTTTTTCTGAAATCGGGAAGGAAACTTTCGAGTACCGTGAAGACTGCCGCGCTCGAGCTTTGTGAGGTTGTGCTACAAAAGGGACAAAAGCTAGAAACACTCAAAGCTTAGTTTAATTGTTAGATCTGTAAAGGCCGTAGATATTATGAGAACGATTTAATCTCGCGTCCAATATAAAATTAAAGAGTAAGTTAGTACTGGAAGATAATTGTTAAGTTTTCTTAATTTGTTAATGTTTTTTTTATCAGCTTCACGCTGTATCCCGCATATTGTAGCGTAGACAGAGGGAACCTAAGACACTCCGTTCCCCACTTTCTGCCGAATTCTGGAGGCACTACTTGTTGAGGGTTGAGAAATATAACACTATAAATTAATTTCAATTCCTTAAATATAATGCTATCGAAGAAAAGGAGTGTTTTAACACTGGGTTATCTCTACTACCCTGCTGTGAGGGGGATACAAATGATACCAAAAAAGAAAATTATGAGTAAAATGAACATATTTGGTTTCATATTATAAAACAAGCGCTTTTCGTTACATGTATTAAGAAGTAAATACCTGTATCAATATCTGTAGCGCCGCTATAACGCCACGGTCACGTGCCGTTAATCGCGTCGAGGAACTTTGGTGATTCATTACGGACAAATTACATTTCTTAACTAAAACTTATTATTGCAGATTAATAATGATACGTCTTTATAGAACTAGTTTGACAGCTTTTGTGTGAGAATATTATTAGTTACTGATAGAGAATAATATTTTTACTAAGCTATTTACACACTATGGTTATGTAGTAATGGAGGGCTATTTAAATCTAAAATATTTCCAGACTTAGTAGCATTGAGGCCTTCGTGGTGCAGGGGTACAAATCTGTGACTGTAACACGGCGAATGTGGGTACGATCCCTATTCGAAGTAATGAATTATTGCAAATTTTTATTAGCTAACCTTCAAGAGTGGGCACGTACTACCCGGCACGGACCACCCGGCCCGCGTAGTAATAGTCCTACGCCCATTCATACAGTCTAGATTCTAGGATTATATCAATTTCTATTGGACCTCAACGCCATTTTTTGGTACTAATATATACTGAACTATATACTATTACTGTTGAAATTTTTGGAGGAAGTTTTATTTATACAAAGCATTGCTGCTTAAAAATGTAAACAAAAAATTTATTTTTTTAGTAAGAAAAAAAAACGTTGATTTGTATTATTTTTTTTTTATATTCATTGTTGTTTCAGTCAACTTTGATAGATTAAAAAGAAAACAAAGATAATTGATTGAATTAGAAAATATAATATTGCATGAAAACGATGAAAACAATACTACAACAATTATTTGTAAAGCGCTGTAGCAATTTGAAAGCGTTCTCATCAGTGATTCCTTATTACTGTCTTGAATATCTTGGTATTGCTGTATTTAATATAAGTGATTCTAAATTAAATTCTAATCTAAATTTCTAAGACGCTTATATAAACATTTTACGTCCAAGATAATATTTAATATTGTTAATTATAATAACGTTGTTGCGCAGTGGGACAGTGTCTGAGAGTAATGCAGTCGCTTTAGGTTCAATCTCGTTCAGGGAATGAGTACATTTTGTTTTTTTAAAATTATTTTTATTTCCCAATTTCCTAGTAGACATTTATTGGCAATGAATTCGACTATACTCTATAATTTAAGGTCATCAGAGTGTACTCTGTTTCACTGCAGTAAAACAGGGAATTTTAAACATGATAATTGTGGACTCGATTTCTTCTTAAAAGAATGAATATATTTACATTACTCAGGTACAATATTAATACTATTCTTTTTCTAGTAAGACAAAGCGCGGCGTTAAGATAAGTGACGAAGTGCTCCAAATATACATGTAGTATTTCGGATTTATATAGAAATCAAAGAACCAAATATCTTGACTTCCACTACATTCTCTCTGTCAATCATGAGTCAGTCAATATACTTTTCCATTATTATCAAAAAGCAGCTTTAAACTTTTTCCCACATACGTACATGCATGTTGAGTAATGAAACTTAACGCTGCGTTTCGTCTACCAGAAAGGAAAAATAAAAAAATAAATTAAATTAAATCTTTCCCCACGAGAGACGATCTAACTAACAATCGTTGCTTTTACATTACGACAATGCCCCACTGCAGCAAGATAGCTTCAGTCCTTATTTAATAATCTTCAATCCTTCTTTTTATACAAGAAGTTTGTGAAGCTTTTGTAAGATTTTAGTTACCAGTTTATAAGCATAATCACTGCTTGAGACGTGCCTGACATGTTGCTTGAAATATTTTCCATTGACTGATGTGATTACAAAAAGTTCTACTTAATACATAAGGTTTTTACTTGGAATCTTTTTAGATTCACGCTGTATCCCGCAAATAACAGGGTAGGCAGAAGAAACCTAGTGTTAAAAAACTTCGTTCTCCATCTTCTGTCATATTTTCAAGATAATGCGTGTTGAGTGGTGAAATTCAAGGGTGCGCTTTGTCTTGTTACCAGAGAGAGGACATGTAAATATTAAATAGTTCATTCCCCCGAGTGAGAATCGAATCCATAACGGTCGTGTTTATAGTCATACGCCATGCCACTACGCCACGACGGCATCACTGAAGAAGGCGAAGGGTGTCTACAGAAATCTCGTTCTCTGCTCGATGGTCTATTTTATTTTAGGATATCATAAGAGTCTAATTATTTTGCTAAAAAGAGAAAATATTACATGTAAAATGATGTATATGTATTCTTTTTCTTCTGTTACAAAATGCAGCGTTAGGTTCCGCCTTTTAAAACAGACACTCTATCCACCTTAAGAAATGTTATAACAAAACCTTAGTTCGACGTCGTGTATTGCAACTTTACTACATATGTTCCGTACGTGTTAAATAAACTTCGCGAACAAAGCCTCTTAAATAAGGCTTAAATAAGGCTCTGGTTAAATTCGGTATCTGATATTTTCATGCTACTGCTGAAAAAAAATTGGATTCTGAATTAAAAATGCATATTTTTTTACATTTTTTAAAATGAAATCCTGCTACGTTAAAATTTTAATACGTTTTCTTAATAAGTATTTTCCTTTCCTAAGTGTGGAATAACACTTTAAAAAATATGAAAATAATATTTAAAAATAGTATTCTCTCTTGCCAAACTATAATCTATATATAATATATATTACATGTATAGGTGCATGTCCTTTTATATTATAAAAGGACACATACCTGACTGACTGAGGTAAGACGCACGCATAGCCGTAACCGCTGTGGGTAGAAACGTGAAATTTGGACAGATGTTTATTTTCATTATCTGAACATCCACTAAGAAGTGATTTTGAAAGATTTTTACCCTAAAGAGATGAAATAGGGGTTAAAACCGAGGCACCGATTTGTATAAAATTTAAAATTCAGATTCTTAAAAATATTTCATTGACAACGTGATTCATGGTTTTTTAGAATTCACCCCCTAAGGGTTCAAATAAGGGGTTGAAAGTTTATATGGAAAAGTCTTTAATCGCCACAGATTTTTATAAAAAATTTAATTCAATCAGTTTTTTTTAACTGAAATATTTTATTGGAAACGTATTTCGCGGTTTTTTGAGAATTCACCCCTAAGAGTGTAAATAAGCGGGCAAAGCTGCGCGCGCCTCCTAGTTCTTAATAATTATCTTTGTGCAGGTTAAATTTGTAAATCTCCCTAAAGATGCAAACAACATAAATAAATTGTAACAAGCGTATAAGATTTTCGACGTACCTCCATGAGAACGTATGGCTTAGTTGGTCTGAGCGTTTGGACCGTTTCCAAAGAGTTTAAGTGCGAGTTCAAATCCCGCTACGTTTAAATTTGTATGATTTCTTAATAAGTATTAAAAATACACACAGCAGGGTAGGCAGAGAGAACCTAGTGTTAAGACATTCCTTCCAAAAAAAGAGGGAATTGAGAAACACTTACTAAGTATAATATATATTTTCTTATATATTAAAGATATTATCATCGAGTTGCATTGAAAGTGCGTAATTATTACATTAAGTTAGTCTCTCAATATTAGGTTTGATCTTCCTACCTAACATATAGTGACATACAGAAAAGCTTAAGAACTAGCAAGATATGTTTAGCTTCCTATTTATAATTTAGTCATAAAAAGCTTTTAATAACATAAAAATATGAACTTATAGCTTACATAAAGATCAACGTTATTGTGTTGCCACATGCAGCTGAAAATTGCGAAAAATCGAATGAGGATCCGATGAAAAGAAAACAAAATGTGCCAAGTCTATTCAAAACTCCCGAGTCGGGGCTGTAGCGCTAAACACTTAACAAAGGAAGCCTGGATGGAAAATATTTGCCCCCGGCTATATGGGGCACATTGTGAGATAATAACGATTACACTACACGACGATATTGTTGCTTTATTTTGTGACAAAAATATTATTATTATTATGGATTGTTAAATTATGGATAGGGATGGAATATGGATTATGTGAAGTTCATCCACTTAAAACGCAATATCACAAAAATTGGGAGGAAGTGAGGGGCAGAGTCTGTACAGTGGGCCCGCCCCTCTTTGTTTATTTTTATGCTAGAAAAACATACATTCCACTTTAAGTCCAAAAAACATAAATAATAAAATGACATCAAAGTTAAAATTAATATTATGCGAAGTCGACGATGAAGTAGCCATTTTTTTAGCTTCACATTGTATCCTTCACATAGTAGATTACGCTTTGCGGGATACTGCGTGTAACAGTAAAAAAATATATAAATATTATATACATATATAAATCATAAATATGAATTATTTTTTATAAAATTCTCTACAACTTTAATGTAACATTATCTGATCCGTAGCTTAAAGCCGTAAAAAGTTTTTACTGTAACCTAAAATATTTTCTATAAAATTGTTAACTAGAAGCCATTACTCGTGAAAGTTTAGTTAATAAAGTCGCTGCACTCCGCACCTGCGCTAATGAACGCTGTTAAACTATCTCATACAATTTTATTACTTACATTTTCAATACAAGTTTCTTTCTTTTAAAATATTATTTTGCGGATTAAGTATTTAAATATAATTATGTATGTTTTCGTTTTGGAGAAATGGTCGACGCCTTTTTGCAGTATAGAGGAGTAGGTGGACAAGACCTAGTGTCCAGATATTATGTTCTCCATATTTAGCGGCGGAATAACAACACCTCGCGGTGTGTTATTTTTTTGTCATAAAATTACAGAAACAATAAAGGTACCATTACGTATAGAAAAATCCAAAAAAGAAAACGAACAGCTACCTTTCGTAAGACCACAATCATTCCGTAAGGTTAAATTTAACATCGTGACACGTTTCGTAACGTTAAAGTAAAGGTGAAGTCTTTGGGTTGTGAGTTCACTATTCCTATACTTTATATATCAACTGAGTTTGTCAAAGCAATTCACTCAATACATGCTTAATCTCTCTAAAAGTAGGAATATCTAAATACTAGGTTTCACAATGCCTGCTATATACGGGATACAGCGTGAGGCTATTATTTACTTGTCCCCATATATCATCGACTGGAGATATTTTTGGTATAAGATATAACTTTTAAAATCTAACCTGCAGTAGAAATCTACAATAATGAAATATCTAATGATGATATTATATTGCACAATTGATTATAAGTATCCACTCAATTTCAACGTAACAATGCTCGATAGAACACAATAGCTATTTCATATAGAACTATCTACATTAAAAGGAGAGTAAATTTGTCACGTGCTGGAATTTACGATATATAATAGCCGTTTACTCTGCACTTACAGAATTTAGATGGCTGACTAAAAATTCGATGCACATGAATACTCGTAACCAAAGATAAAATAAATGTAATATAATAATTCTAAATCTATAATGGCACGATATTTCAGGACCGAATTTCTTATAAAGGCAATATATTTGTAGGGGCGACACATATTGTGGATCAAAGTGATCTTGAATGTTGCTTGACATCGCGAAGTCTGACGTGATGGGCTTATGCAAACTGTTATAGAGATATTAACTAACTATGTCGTGGCTGATGCCGTCTCGCAGTACGCTCGCGGTACGTAAGCTATGCTTGTATGGCGTTGGTCGTTGACATATTGTATACCACTTCTACGACTTGGTATACGATTAGTAGGTGTGAGGTGCTATTTTATGTCTCAGCTCCGGTGGATGTAATCTGCCTATGGTGCAAGTATCTTGTTCGAACGCAGAAACTACTCGAAACACGACTGTGGGGTGTGTGCCGTGCGTTTATTTAACATATCGGCCGCCTAGCGGTAGTGCGTTCGATCCAATGATCTATATTAATCTCACAAATCAATCAACATCACGAATCATCACTCTAATACAATCTTAATATAAACAAGCTTAACAAGTACCTACAAGAAAATCACACACAAACGTCCCGGAGTGTTATTGTGAGTAGAGTAGTAGAGGCCTACGCCATGACTTGAATTAATGCCCTGATTGAGGGTTTAACCCACAATAATTACAGCCAATACTCTACTAAGCCACAATAGCACCAAATAGAGTTATGGTATAGAGTAGAATGTTATTAAATATTATGTTGAACAATATTTACAAAAAAAACGCGCTTTTCGACACTGAATAGTACAAGTGCAATATAATGTCCTTGGGGCTATAACTAATATGAACCTAAACTTGAGTGGTTTACTATTAACCTCTGCGGTGTTCCATTATTCAGGTCCTGGCTCCATCATCAGACCAAATCGATGATACCTTGTTGCTTACTAGTCGTGGGTTCGGCAGAAAGTGAGGAATGGAGTGTCTTAACGATAAGTTACCGCTGCCTACCCTACTGTGTGCAGGATACAGTGTGAAACTGATCTTTTTAAAATTATAATTAAATCAATCAATGAACGATGGCTACAGACAAAGCAATTTGTGTTTGCGACGCCAGTATTTACTCATCTGTTATTTGTTATTGAAAGACAAACACACATTGATCGAGACTGATTTAGCTCTGTTTGTACACCCTAAATGTGTTGTCCTTGTGATGCTAAAATCATAAATAAGTTGTTATAAGCTTAGTCAACATAGCTTGACAAGAGCGTGGGTTGTGTGGTAGGTTAGTGGTCACAGGGCCTGAATGGTTTCAAGGCGCGTATTCAAATTCTGCTAAAAAACAAATTATTATTAAAATTATTAAAGACTATTAGAATACTAAATAATGTATGTTTTTTTATTATTTTTACCACACGCTATATATATGTAATGAAAAGTGTAGAGTTGGTTAATTATATTTTTTAATTTTCTATGCCTTATTCTGCGAAACTGGACGTCGAATAAATCAAGTTTTTAAACAAAATCAGTCACTCTGTCCACTTTTATTAAAACTGAGGCTTAATTTTACTTAGCTTCACGATGTATCCCTAGGGGGTAATCAGAGAGAACAGAACGCCAAATGGCACACGCCAAATGGCAGGTACTAGCGAGGATGTCACGGTGAGAATGAAAAAGAATGTGCTTGCGGGTAGATTGGCGGAACACAAAGACGCCATACGTCCGTAAATTGGACTACATACGTACATTCATTTGCCAAAATATGACATTGTAAAAATTTTCGTCGTTCAAAACCCTTTGAAAAGCGCAAATTTTTCAAAGGTTTTTACAAAGCTTATCTATTTATTAGAATACCTGATTATAAAGAGTGGAAATGACTTTTAAGGAAAAAATACTATAAAAATGCAAACTCTTAAAAATAACAAGCTTAATTATTTTGTGTAAATATTTTTTTCTTTATTTTTTATTTAAATATATTTCAATGACGAAAATTATGAGTTTGCGGTGCTTTTCGTCGATACCAAAGCAAAGATATGAAAATGTTAAACATTTTAATTTGGTCGAGTGGATTCGAACCAACAACCTGTCGCGTTTACACTTACACATTTATGCTCCTGCGCTACGACTGGCTTCAACAATAACAAGCTTAAAACCATCATTATTAAAAATCCAAATCCAAATTCAAAAAGACCACTTCAAAGAAATCTATAAAGCAAATTTTAGAACTAATTTTCTATTTAAAAATAAATATTACACTATCGACTAAATACAAAAGCAAACATTGTAGTAAGTACAATGCGAATGAAACATTATTGTGTCTCCGACAGCCAACAGCGACCTCTCAAAGACGGTAGGATGAGAGTTCACTAACGGGTTCTTTTAAAAGGATATTGTCTTATTAAGAAAAAAAAACTCTTACATTGTTGAGAAAGCTACAAAGAAATTATGGTAAAGTCTTATGTTTTTATTATTTTATAGAAAAAAGCAAAACAGCCAGGTTTTCTCCATATAACAAGGTAAACAGAGATCTTAATATTTGGACACTCCGTTCCCAACTTCCATACAAAATAAAAATAAATAAAATTTTAAAATAATTATCTGTCTGATTTTGTTCTGCATTTCTGGAATAGCAGGATCAATTTTATGAGTTGTTCACTAAAAGATAGAGGGGAACAGGGTAAGTAGGTACTCTGTTTTTGCCGGAATTCCTGCGAAATCGGAACTTATGAGTGAAAAACTGCGTTTCTTTTTTCCTTAAAAAGTACGGAACCCTAAAAACATGAAAAAACATTAAAGCCTTGTAGCATAACCATTACAATCTATTAAGAAAATTTATTTTTAAAATTAATACATTATGTGAAGTAAAAATTAAACTTCGAAACTGTTATAAATGGGGGCTCCATTTATCTATTAAATTGAACAAATATTTAGCCCATATTGATGTTACCTTCACCTGACGCTTCAAAACTAAGCGAAGTCGTAAAATATACTTATAATAAAACGATACAACGTCGTCCCTTATTTAAGGTTTTACGACGCCGTAAAAAAAATGGAATATGTTATGTATAAGCGGATTATTTTTTAAACTTTACGCTTTATATATCGTGCTTATAGCAGGGTAGCCAGAGGGAACCTAGTGTAAAGACACATAATTCCTCACTTTTCTATAATTATTATTTCTATAAATTAATGAGGCCAGTCGTGGCGTAGGGACACAGGGTAAATCGACTGGTTGTGGGTTCGGTCCCCACTCGAGGAGATGAAATATTTACTTACATTTATATTTTCATTTCTTCGCTCTGGTGTCGAGGGGAAAGCGCGGTGTTGAGTTCCGCCACTCAACACGCAATGCCCCCAGAATTGGCGGAAAGTGGGGAACGGAGTGTCTTAACACTAGGTTCCCTCTGCCTACCCTGCTGTGTGCGGGATACAGCGTGAAGCTGGAAAAAAATTTGAAACACTAGCAAGTAGATTATTTTTCTTACGTATAAAATAATAATGGATTTATTTTGTTATTTTTAATTGCGATATAACAAAAATATCTTAATAAATACATGAATCATATTTAGTTAAATGTTTATACCTACAAAGTATTTTTCGTATTGCTAAAAATTTCTTGCGTTGACGGCTTCTGACTGTAAATGCTATGGTTGTGGGATCGATCCGCATTCAAGGTAATAAATATATAAATATCTTTTTAAGTCTAATAAGGCGAAGTGCGGAGTTGAGTTACGATTATCAACACTTATCTTGACACTGGGTCCGCACGCGTTATAAAGCGAGAAATTTAAATAAAAAATACATTATATGAATAGTTTCATCAGTGACAAAAATCAGAGTAGTCGGACATATTCAGCGCTATTCGTCGCACTCGCCGGTACATTTGCGGTCGAGCACGTTGAAACGTTTTACCACAACACAGATAACCTATTTAAAATTAATTTATTGATGTATCTATCGTATCTAAAATATATTTTAAGTAATATTAAAGGTTTTATTTTTATTTAGATTATGATTAACTATTTTTGATTTTATACTTTTTACAGTTATCGTTTTACCGCGCGGTAGATTTCGGTAAATCAGAGAGAACTTGGTGTCAAGGTTGTTTGTGCTGTAGGCCGAAATTGAGAACATTGTTCATATCTTATCTTTATTAAAGCTCGTACTCTCACTTTCGCCTTACTTTCGTTAAGCAATTTCGTTGAAAATTTATAATTAATATATTTATGCTATTGAAGCCAAGATCTCAGGGCCCCCAGACCTACGTCATTTTAGCAAAGCTGATATTTTGGGGACTATTAGTCGATTATGTACTTAAGACATTATGCATACTCACTAAATTGAAAGTGGGACCCTTTCAGAGGTTGCACCAAATAGAGAGAGATGTACTTTAGATCTCTGTCTAGCAGGATGATTGAGCCATCGGATTGGTCTGTGCTTATAAAGAGTCTTCAAATAGTCCGTAAATAATATATGTAAAATTAAATCTTGCTAGTATTACGTAGTTTTCCCTAATTTTAACCTTTAGGATGTCTGGCAGGGGTAAATGCCCACATAAATGGTCTGGCAATAATAAATATACATTTTTTACCTTATTCTTAAACACATATTTAAATTTGAGCGTTTCTACTTTAACGTACATAGGTGAGCATGTACTTTAAGTTAGCGCTATCACTGAAAGGACCCTACTTTCAAGTGAGTAAATACGCATACAGTCTTAAGTACATATTAGATTAATAGATAAATAAAAATCAAAAATAAATCAGCTTTACGCTGTATCCCGCACACAGCAGGGTAGGCAGAGGGAACCTAGTGTAAGACACTCCGTTCCCCACTTTCTGCCACATTCTGGAGGCATTGCGTGTTAAGTGGCAGAACTCAACGCCGCGCTTTGCCTCGACACCAGAGCGAGGAAATGGAAATATAAATTTAAGTAAATATTTCATCTCCTCGAGTGGGGATCGAACCCACAACCAGTCGGTTTTACAGTCACACTTTGTGCCGCTGCGCCACGACTGGCCTCATTAGATTTTTCTTTCTTAGCTTCACGCTGTATCCCGCACACAGCAGGGTAGACAGAGGGAACTTAGAGTTAAGACACTCCCGTTCCCCACTTTCTGCCGAATTCTGGAGGTATTGCGTGTTGAGTGGCAGAACTCAACGCCGCGCTTAACTCATTAGATTAATAGTTCTTAAAAATTTCAACTTTGACAAAATAACGTAGGTGTGGGGGCCCGGGGATCTCAGTCTAAAACCTTGTTTAAAATAGCACTGTATACAATACTTGTCATCTAATAATTGGTTTGCGTGTGGAAAATTGGAAAATCTTCCCGTTCCCTGAGTTTCGATTTTGGAAACGCTTCTTTTAATGTTCCTCTACACTACCTTCCTCCAAGCCAATTTTTTTTAAGCCTAATTTTTTCTAGCGTTGTCTATCAGTCACTCAGCAATGAATGTGTTTTTATTATTCTTTGGATTATACTATATTCAAGTACAGTAAATATAAAATAATATTCCTATGAAAATTATGTTAACGTCAAAAAACAATTAATTTAATTAACAATGTTCATACATTTAACTAATTCACACACGTATTATATATTTATCAGCTTTGTTGAAATATTTATGTATGGATTAAAATTAAAATATAGCTTATTTTTTATTTAAAATAATAATATGATTAATTTTAAAACTTTTTTAGATTTTTTTACAGTTCCACGCTTTTCCAAAGAGATCCTAATCTGTCCGTATGAATTCCGTTCCGTTCCGTATTTTTTTATTTGAGGAACTGAACTCTTAAAACAAAATCTATCTATCTACAGAATTAAAGTGGGATAAGAAACGTGAAACATGTAACGAAGTCACCGCACTCGAGGGATCGCGACAATTCCCTCACTGTACAAATATAAAAATATAAAAAAAACGACACTACTGTATCAGCATTTCGTGATTGTGACATTTATTATGTTGCCGGAAAAATCTTAGGGAAATATTATTTGACGAATATGAAATAAGGTGGTGCTGAACGGTTTCTGGCTGTATACATGATTATTGTGGGTTCAATTCCCACTTGTGAGAATGGTTGTGACATCTTTTTTATCATCTGGTGAGACAAAGCAGAGCGTTGGTTTGTGTCAATTAAATATGCAGTGAATAAAACAGACAGTATCAGTTTTTTTCCCAAAATGTGTAAATGCTTGATTTCCATCAAATTTAAGTGAATACGAATATATAATGATTAGCGATTGAGATTAGTCGGTAATTACACACGTTACATCGAATAATGATGAATACGCGCGAGTTGACTGTACTAGTATATGTTAACGAGGGTTTATGTTATGCAGTGCTTGTTTTACATCACTATTATATGTATATTATCTAAATATCTACTGTTATATTATAGTTTATCAGCTTTTTGGATATAGCAGAGTAGGCAGACAGTAGAGAACAGTCGTGGCGCAGGGCACATGTGTGTGACTGCAAACACGACTGGTTTTGAATTCCACTCCAGGAAATGAAATATTTATACTAATTAAAATATTCATTTCTTGAATACTTGCGAGTTCCGGCGCTCACCACGCAATCCCTCCAGAAATAAGGGGAAAATGGAAGTGTTTTTATCGTACGTTTAGGGTTAAAATCTTTCAAAATCCCTTCTTAGTGGATGTCCAGATTATGAAAATAAACATCTGTCCAAATTTCACGTTTCTACGCACAGCGGTTACGGCTGTGCGTGCGTCTTACTTACCTCAGTCAGTCAGGTACATATCCTTTTATATATATATAGATTAAGTTCTAAGCCATCCTGTAGTTGAGCTTTGTTTTTCATTCTATGAATGGACTTTACGTAATATTTAATTAACTTAAGTGCGTCGTCTTTACAAAGCAATGAGAAGCTGATCAAATTAGTACTGGAGTAGTTTATATTTAGTTCCAATCCGGATGCAGCTCGCTAACTTGTTAGTTCTGACCGCCGCTACTTTAAACTCAATAGAGTTAAGCATCAAAATGTTTAATTAAACTCAGGCTTTGGTGGAAGTGTCATGAAAATTGTTATGATTATATGAAATGTCATATTACTGAAAAAGTTATTTTATTTTATTTGCAAAGTTACTTTGTGGAGGGAAGAATTGTAAAAAAAAACGTATTTTTATTTATTTCACTGGAGGAATGAAATATTAATTATTTCATTTCCGCTCTGGCAAAGCGTGGCGTTGAGTACCGCCACTCAACACGTAATGATCAGTATTCGGCGGAAAGTGGGACGCAAGTATCTTAAAGGAAACGGAGTGTCTTAACACTAGGTTCCCTAGGGAACATTCCCTATGCCTACCGCACTATGAGCGGAATAAAGCGTGAAGCTAAAACTAATGCTTTTCCATGCGTATTAGAATAGTCTATCTTCTAAACAAAAAATAACTACATGGATAGTGGACATATTTATTATTTATACGACTATAAAACATCACATGCGATATCTTAGAAACAACAAGTATATAATGTTATAAAATAAGCCTTCTACAAAAATCTTATAGAAGGCATCTGTGTCATGAGCGCTTGTTAAGATTAACTTATGAGAAATCTAATTTAATCTTTAATTTTTAAGTTTATAGATTTGCCAGTGTTTTTTCCACGTTTTAGATAATGAAACAATTTTCTAAAGACAAAAATCTTAACTCGAGCTTCCTCATCGGGGCAAACTTCGACAAGAAATGCGACGAAATTGTTCACAAATTGTTAAGAGAACTGACACGGGTGAAGGATTATACTATACTTACTGTAGTAAGTTTTACGACGACGACGACAACTTTTACTTTCAATTAGCGTGAATTTAAGTAGATTTTATTGAAGTGTTGAGTCGTGTTTTAATAACTTTGGCTTTTGTTGGGTCCATTTTAGGGACAAATATCGATTTATAAGGTCAAATTAAATACAATGGAAACGGAGTGAACAAATATTAGGTTCCCTCTACCTATTTTACTATGTGCGGGATACAGTATGAAGCTCAAAATACGTTTGACTAATATTTTTATATATTTTATTGTTACAATATTCTGTTTCATTCGTAGATTTAAAATAATCTACCTACTTTTTTATAGGAAATCCATACTACAATATTAAGAAACATTACACAACACATTTGAAACTGAAAAAAATCTATTCCACATTTTTTGTATGCATGTAGCTTTAGCTTACTAACAGTTTGATGGTTACTTTTTAACCTACTTCTGTAAGAAAAGGAGGTTATCAGTTCGACTGTATTTATGTTTGTTAACTCAGAACTTTTGACTTAGACAACCGATTTTGAAATTTGAAAAATCTGAAAAAGAATGATTCACGGCCAAAAGAAATTTCTCTAATTCATGTCACTATTTTATATAGTTGATACGGTGATTTTATATACATTTTCTAATCTATTATTATCTATTAATTAAGCCTCTAACCTCAATATTCAAAACTACTAAAAGCTTAGGAAGCTGAAATCTAAAGTGCTGAAACATTATTTAATTAAGTAGCAAGATAAGCTTTTATTTGTTAAATATAGTTAGTTCAAAATTTAGTTCTAAGTAATATTTAATTAAGCCTCCATTCACATAACACACCCGAGCCGCAAGTACTCGTGGACTCGGTAATTAACCGCAATCAATTGTTTTCTATTAAGCTAGTGTGTACTATTGAAATGTATGTAATTGTTTAACTCAAGTTCATATAGGTAAGTAAGGTAGGTGGATTTTATATGAATAATTAATTATGAAGCAGGGGTGAGTGGTAAAAGGGGCTGGTGGAGACTTCAATTGACTTTCGAAAACACAGTATCGATAATACTGAAGGAAGCTAACATAAAAAGCCTGAGAAAATTGGTTTTATATGATTAATTTTAAGCAAATTATTAACATTAAGTGACCTGTTTAAACCAGGCAAACCTGGGCTTGTGGCAGATTAAGAGCTGGCAACCATTGTTTTTCCAATTTCTTATGCGATTTTCTTTCAATTGATGTGACGTTCTTTAAAAAACAAGTGATTTCAGCGAGATTCTTCTAGGCAACCCTAGTATAATCTATTCTACTATCGTGTATCATTCCTAAATATAAATTTCATAAAAAAATCAGATACCTGCAGATTTAAGCACTAGGATCTCGACCTATAAGCGGCGAAGTATTCATAAACCGTCGTTTGCGGACACCGGCCGGCCAGCGGGATTATACTGCTACGCTCGCTTATAAGTTGCGCTTAGCCTTGTTAAAATGTACTTTCCTGTTTTAAAGTTGTAGTTTCATATAGTATAATTTTTTTGGATATTATTAAATATTTTGTATTTTTTGATAGATACTTATCTAGTATATAGTATATAGTCTAAATATATTGTTTTCTTTTCAATTTCCGTGAGTGTAGACAAAGGGAACCTAGTGTTAAGACGATTTTCCAGCATCGCACAAATTTCGAACCATTTCTTGTTGAGTGGCGAAACTCAACTCCACAATTTGTCTTTTAATTTAATCGAATCGAAAACAAACGCCACGACCGCTTCTATAGATGCCATAGTAGCATCTTATAAATAAATGCAAGTTTTATGTCGGTGAATGCAATATCGGAAAACATTCCTCTCCTACCTTGCAGCTTATTACTTACAAGGAATTTATTTATAATAGATGGATATAGTGCTGTCATAGAATAGTACGTGTTTCTAATATTACCTAATGTGAAATATAGTGTGGAATATATATTTTTTTAATATTTTATAGTACCTGATGGTGCTGGGGCACAAGCGTGTGATTGTAAACGCGACAGGTTGTGGGTTCAATTCTCATTCGAGGAAATGAAATAATTGTCAAAATGAAGTAGTGATCTTATAAGGATTTCTTTTTATATTAAAAGGTACGCAACTCCATTAATGAATAGTGAAACTAAAAAACGTAAATTTAAATTGTATCTTTACTAATCCACACGTGTGACCACACATCCGCACATCTACATGTATATATTTTTATTTTATCATTATCTTTTTTCTATTTATTAAAATAAAGGGAGGAAAAAGAACTGTAAATGCGACAAGTTGCTGATTCGATTCCCACTTGAAAAAATGAAATACATTCATTTTCATTTCCTCGCTCTGGTTCGCGCTCAAAAAAAAACAAAGAAAAGAAGTTAGTATTAAATGTGTGTGACATTTAATACTAAATTTTTTTCTTTTTTTTAATACAAAATACGTAATACCCCTCAAAAAACACACACGGATGGGGTAACTTCAACAGAAAAAAATGATTTTACTGAGTTTTCATCTATCTGTAATGATGAGCAACAATTATTATTAAAACCATCAGCAACGATATTGTTTTAGCTGATAAAGGTTTTCCAGATATAAGAACAGTTATAGATCGAAGTGGAAAATAGGTAAAGATTGTAATGCCCACCTTTCTTCAAAATAAGAATGAATTTTCCAGAGAAGAAATAAAAGAAACATATAATATTGCGAGTGTAAGAATATATGTCGAAAGAATAATGCAAAGATAAATGATGAAGTCGGGAATTTTATAAAAAAAATAATATATTCCAAATTTTGAATAAAATTTTCGAAAATTTATTTAACTAAGCATTGATTTCAGAACATTGTACATATCTTCTGTGTATTGATAAATTTACAGGCCCCCCATATTTAAAAAAGATCTTTAGATCTGTAAATATTTCTTTATTCAATTACACTTACAAATAAAACAAAAATAATTAAAATTAAATGATTTTTATTTCTTAAATTAATTCTATTTTGGTATTTACATAATTGGTTAATAATAAACATTTTTATATTGCGTATTTTAATAATAATAAAATAATTTCTATGACTTATTTTCTTTTTATGTTCAAATCTACAACACATTACTGAAATCATTTTCAGAAAAATAACGTTTCAATTGACTAGTATTGATATTATTATAAGTATTTTCTAAATTTGCAAAAATATATAAAGTAAAATCTTAACAAAACGATAACGTCAGGGCCAAAAAATTTGCGTACGCTGAGTGGCGCTGTAGTCGTGCACGGTGCCAATACCTGTTCACAGGTTAAGATAACTTCACATAAATCTGACTACACTAAATAAAATTTTACCGTTATTGAGTAAATAACAGACAAAGGATAGTGAACTACTTATTATTGCTTCCTACTGAACACCATACACTTCTTAAAGTTCGAAACATAAATTAATATTATAATTTCTTCCCTCTGGTGTCGAGAGAGTGCGGCGTTGAGTTCCGCCACTCAACACGCAATACCCACAGAACTTGGCGGAAAATAGGGAACGGAGTGTCTTAACATTAGACTTCCTTTTTCTGTCCTGCTGCGGATTACAGCGTGAAACTAAAAAAAAGGAATAAAAAAAAGTACTGTCATAATATTATTTTCATACACAAGTAAGCAATATACATTACACACAAACATACATTCTCATACAATTGGCGCTCGTCCAGTCGCTAGCTCGTGGTACATTAAGGCATCCGTTACGGAAAGCCTGACTCACTGCGAGTCACTCACTGTAGTTAGGAGTGACTGCTTATTATTTTTGTTAGAGCCAAGCTAGGTTAGGAATCTTTCTACTTATTCCTTTTACTTACTTAAAGTTAGGTTTCTATTCTATTGATAAGTTATTATAAGCTAATTTGGACTAAAATCAAAATTGGACTTAGTTGCTTGTCGTTTCAATTTTCACTTTTCTTTTTGGGCTCACCTTGTTGGGCTGAACCAACTTAAATGGGCGAAAACACGAGATTTTCTCATCGCAAACCGATATATGAATTTATGAAAATTAAAAAAATACTATTTTTTATTTTTTGGTCATTCGTCATTGGAAAATTCTTCCAATATGATGGCGGCGGTTCTGTCGAATATCAATTAGTGAATAAATATTTTCATTTCTTCACGAGTGTAACAACACAAAGCATGGCGTTGAGTTCCATCACTTCATACACAACGTTTTGAAAATTGATCAATGACATATCATTCTTAATGCCATTTCCCTTCCGCCTATCCTGCTGTATGCGGGATACAGCGTGAAACTAAATATAAAATATAACCTTGCGATTACGACTAGTCAAATAAACTTCTATCATTATCTAACAAGCTCATGCGAACAGTTACTAGCGAAGTGGGAACTCATTCAAACTTGTTACTGTGTCACTTGCGTTAACTGTACTAACTGAATTCACTCGTCAAACTTACTCTTGTAGTTAAACTCATTCACTTACTATAGTATTATTCTTATATTGAATAAAATATATTTAATTTATAATAAATATAAGTAATTTATATTATTTAATATAGAGGTCAGTCGTGTGACTGTAAAACCGACTGGTTGTGGATTCGATCCCCACTCAAGGAGATGAAATATTTACTTAAATTTATATTTCCATTTCTTTACTCTGGTGTCGAGGCAAAGTGCGGCGTTGAGTTCTGCCACTCAACACGCAATGCCTCCAGAATTAAACAGAACGTGGGGAACGTAGTGTGTTGACACTAGATTCCCTCTGCCTACCCTGCTGTGTGCGGGATACAGCGTGAAGTTGATTTTTTTTATTTATACTATTTAATAATATTTATAGTATTATTCTTGTATTGAATAAAATATATTTTATAATTATAAGTAATTTATATTTATTACCAGTAGATGCCCGTAACTTTGATTGCGTGGAGTATAAAACGCAAAATCCGAGTATTTCCTAGCTTCGGGAAGTCCTGTGCTTTTTTTCTACACGCCCCTCTGACAAAGCAACAAGGATCCTAAATTTCGTATTTCTACGTGGCGTAGTGTCATCTTTTAGTCACTTTGAGACGGAGTAATATTTATTTAAATTTATCATTATAATTTTTTCGCTTTGGTGTTGAGGCAAAGCGCAGCGTTGAGCTCAAGTTGAGCCACTCAACATGCAATGCCTTCAGAATTCGAAGAGAGAGAAATTGTTTCATTAAATTGTGAGAAAAAAATAACCTACTATATGTAAATTTGAAGATTATTTATCGGCTTCCCTCTCGTGTAGAGTTCGGGCATACATTCAGGTTAGTTTACAAAGTTAGGAGGAGATACCCGAAGGGAATCAGATATTCTGTCAAAAGTTTTACCTCATGGCTTTCCAAAAAAATCCTTTTTTAGTATGTACTTTTTATATGAGACTATGATAAGAGATCCTTTTACTTCATAGGACGAGCTGATTTAAAACGTTAATAAAAACAATTTTAAATTATTTAGTGACGTAGTGATGTCACTAGCGGAGCATTTCGGCTAAAATCATTATTTAATAAAACTTTACTTCATTACAATAAGTACAAGTCGACAAATCAGTTAATGAGATAGTATTTAGGGTGCCGTACCTTAAACGAAAAAATAGAACTCTTATAGGATCATTTTATTGTCCATCTATATGTCTGACCGTCTAAAATGGTAATTTTCTCATAATTACGCGGAATTATTCAAGCTGAATTTAATATCAACTATCCAGGTGTATCTCACTTCTAAAACGTTATAGCTTTTCATTATGCATTGCATCATTTATTTTTACTGTAAGTTGCAATACGAAAATGTTGTTTTAGATGTAATCTAAAACACAATATAAACAAAAAAAGAAGCATTTCCCTCAATTTTAAAAGACACCTGCCTGCCTCTTGAATGCTCCGTCAAATCTCTTGTGTCTTTTACATACTAGTTTCGCAAAGTAAACTGTACCTTTATCTTGTGAACGACGATAAATAAGATAAAAGGAATAAACTATCGAGTTTTCATCTAACGCATATGTTTTATATAGATTTATGTGTTCGCTTCATTTTCTTACCGGAACGAGAATTTACGAAATTTCACATTGCCGCAGAGATCAAGAAATATATATTAAGTGATCCAAGAAATATATATTAGTTTAATCTTTCCGCGCCTTTTCTATTATAATGAGAAAAATACTTACTGAGTCATACATACTCAGTCGTTTTCTACTACGGCCTATTTAAAAACATGTTGGTACAGATACAGACACTTCAAAGTCAAATGACTAACATCAAAATTTTACTATAACGCTTACATATTGTTACAGCGTTGTGAACTTTCACAGCTTTTTTTGTATATGTATTATTCGATAGATTGTTAAAAGCAAATAAGTTATTGAGATCCGCCGTTAAGATATATTCACATTATATTTTTATCTTTTTTTTTTGAGGCCGGGCGGCGCAGAGGTACAAAGTATGACTGTAAAATCGACTGGTTGTGGGTTCGATCCCCACTTGAGGAAGTGAAATATTTATTTACATTTGTATTTTCATTTGGTATGGAGGCAAAGCGTGGCGTTGAGTTCCGCCAATGCCTCCAGAATTCGCAGGAAAGTGGGGAACGGAGTGTCTTAACACTAGGTTCCCTCTGCCTACCCTGCTGTGTGCGGGATACAGCGTGAAGCTGATTAAAATTACATACATAACATACATAGTTTCGTTTTTACCTTTTGAGTCACGGAACCATAAAAAATACTAAAACGTAAAAATATTTTACACTTTTTAGTAAAAATCATTAATAGCTACATATAAACAAAAAAAATGCCTTGTGTGACTTAGAATAGGGTCACCCTAGTACTGATGATATCGTAAGAGGTGAATAAAGTACAAGTGAGAGAGTCACGTCGCCAGCAATGGCAACACGCATGGGCAGACTTACAGTTCAGGACATAGTTAAGTTTAAAAAAACTCTTATCACCAGAATTTGAAAATTAATTCAAAATTCTAGTCGAATTATTCTAATTGTCTTAACTAGCATCAGTACTGTGAACTGCGAAGTGTGTCACATCCTCACCGCGAACTGTTCGCAAGTGAACACTGAACAGTGTGCTCGAGCGCCGGAAACAAGCCTCGATCTGCAACTCGGTGTGAGGGTCGCTCGGGAACTTTGTGACACTTGTGTGTTGGCTCTAGTTTATTAATTAGCCTCCAGCAGATGCTTGTTTCACATGTATTCAGATTATTGAGTAACATGATATGGCCAGTATATTGAGGCCATTCGAGTCGAGTAAACGCGATTGGTTGTGGGCTACATCCCCATTCAAGGAAAAGAAATCTTTATTTAAAAGAGTTCTGCCATTCCTCTAAAATTCGGTGGTAAATGAGGAATGAAGTGTCTTGACTTGATATATGATTAGTAAAAATAACTTATTATTTTTTACTTTTTTAAAATGTTATTCCACACTTAGGAAAGAAAAACTATATAACTTATTAATAAGTAGTAACGTGCATTTCGTCTGATAAAAATGAGAATATTTTTTATATACGATACTACTTGTCATATAAAAATTCCGTCGAAGATAAACCGTCCGTAAATTCTTATCGGGAGAGTACTTAAAAAAAATCTGATTCACCCTGAATACCTCACTTAGCAGGGTAGGCTGAGGAAGCCTCCTGTTACACTCCTTCCGCGGAGTTCTGGAGGCATTCCGTGTTAAGTGGCGTGCTCTGCGCCACGTGTCTGCCCTGGGCCTACCTTGCGCCTCAAATATGGGAATAACCAATGGGAGAATACTCATACTTTCGAAATAAATGAAATATTTAGGATAACCATGTTACAGTCAGGATTACATTTATCATAAGTTTTTTTAGTTTTACGCAAAATAGGAGGGAAACTAGTGCTATGAGACTCAGTTTTCCACTTTTTGTCTTATCTTCGAGACATAGCGAAACTTAACGTTAAGATTTGTCTTGTTTACAAATCTTGTTACCAAAGTAAGAGAATGAAAATAATTAACAAACATAGTGTTTACATTCAGATAATGTAACAATGACCTTTAAATTTTATTATAATAAAGCAAAGGCATACATACGGAATCAATCATATATAATCGTGTCATATTTCCGAATGAAGTCTTAAACTAAAAAAGAAAGAAAAAAAGATATTATTGTCCTATTTGCCACACATTATTTAGACGCCACCACAAAGATCCTCAGATCTCGGTTATCCAATTTAGTTCGCGTCGAGAGCAAATATCGACGAGCGATAGTACGGACTGCGGACAGCCACCGGCTCGTAGATCAATCTACAAATGTTCCGCAAGTACACTGAGATTCAGTCAGTTCGAACGATTTCGCCCTTAATTCAACTAGATGAATCAAACAACACCCTTATCATACGTAAAGGGTGTAAAAATACCCTTTCTATTTCATTGTCTTAGAAGAATTGAGATATGGTTGTAATATGAGAGGAGATTGTTAGTGACGAATAATAGAACAATTTGGAGTGAAATTGATACCTTGAATATAAAACTGCCGAGTTTGTAGGATTTCTTGTCGGGACGTATCAGCAGTCGTGTGTACAAATTTTAACTTGAATTCTTGACGGTCCTCAGATTTATTTTTTATTTGTCATATTAACATTTATATAGAGATGATGTAAAAAAAAATTAGAAAATTTTAATTAATTATATATAGATTGATTGATCTAGATCAATACAATGATTTTCAGGCACTTCTGCGAAAAAAACGTAATAATGAGTTATTATAACATTCCAGAGATATTGAATGCAAAGTGGCTGAATGTATGCTCATATTTTATTCAACCAGAACAATGAAGCAAAAATAATTATATGCTTAATAAGAGAAGAACGAAACTATCGGAACACACGCCACAGTGGGACGGCGGTAATATCTGGAAAGACGACGCGCGGCATTGAGTTCTGCCATTCACTCAACACGCTATGACTTGAATTCTTCCAGAAAATGAAAAATCTAGTGTCTTGACACTACTTTATGCCGTAGAGATACTAATATGTTATACTATGAGGTTAGAACAACTTTTAATATAATCATAGATTTTTATGATTAAAACAAAAAAATATAACCATTAGGTTTTAAGAGCTAGTTCAGCGGCTTCAGCTTAATTAATTTCTTCCACTAAGACCCATGTTCCCACGTGGATTAAAGAGACATGTGGCAAGTAAATCTTAATGATGTTTTATATGTATTTTAATGATACTTATGTATATATACATTACATTTTGAATAATATATTTATTTGAATCGCAAAGTACAATATAATTACCTGGATTTTATATATTACCATATCGAATACTCGCGTCGGATTTTTACTTTTTTTCGTATATCAAATATGGTATGGTTATATTAATAAAATTTTATTCATAAAAAAGGCCTACATTGATCGCAAATTCTTGAGCCTTATAATTAAGCTGACATATTAATGTAGTACTAGTATAAGTTGAAAGTACTTCCACGTGTGAAATCGGTAAAACTTTTGTTTATACTTTTAATGACGACAAGTGATAAAGAACAGAAATGATATGGTAAGACAAACACAACAGAATTGTGGGCAAAAACTAATTTGGACAAGCAATGAGCAAGAACAATAGAGAGAGAGGCCTAAGTAAAGACACCTAATTTTCAAGACATTGTGTGATAGGTGGTGGAACTAAACCACGCCTTTTATCTTATAATCATGGCAAAGGAATTTAATTAAAGGAACTTAAAATAATATAGTCCACCGAGTAGCTTTAGTACCCGCAATCGTCGCGTTTACGGTCAAACAAAGGAGCGCCTCATTAAATATATTTACCCATACAAATATAAAAATTTACGAAGCACGTACAAACCATAAAACTCAGGTCTTCAATAAAAAATACTGTATATATCATTTTAAGCGATTAATTTGAGCAATGAGGTAATACTAGAACAAAATTTGGCTAACAAAAACGAGGCGTAACTCAAAATTCTGTAATTTTTCTTACAAAAATAAACACATATAAATGCATTCGAAGTAATAACAGCGTAAATAAAATTCTTCACATGTACCTAATTAACTGCTATCCGACTGCTCCAATTCCTTCGCGTGGGATTAAAAATGTTTCATGAAACAATATGGAACGACTCCCGAAATATACGTAAATTACAATTGGTACGTTAAGTTATTCCATTTTTAAGGTTAAGTATTTCAATTTGCCACTTTTATAAAAAACGCTCTATCGGGATCCTATGTTTGGTATACGTCTACTGTAAAAAGACCAACTGTAGAAAAACTTTTTTGTTGATTGATGATTGATATAATAAAAAAGCTATAATTAAAAAAACAACTTAGAGTATTCGGTGGAATATGAGAAAGGGAAGTGTCTTAGAGAGAAGGAGAGTCTTAGCACTTGGTAGGGTAGGCAGAGAGTCCCCTCTCTGCCTACCCTGCCTTCCTTACCTTATGTGCCCTTATCCAGGTCAAATTCCACCACAGCATCACCAACAAGTTATTTCCTCACATTAATTAATATTATATTTTAAACATTAAAATCAAGTAATACTCAGGAAAAAAACCACAAACTTTTAAAAATTTTAATGTTCTATGTGTTCTCACAGATTTTCGTCTCCGCTCGACTTCGAGGGATTATTAATTTGCAGTATAACATGTTCTCGTAGTCATTTATCTGTATTGTATTAAGATGATTTGTACTGAATATATATTTACTTTACAGGTTTTTGAATATACTTGTAATAATTTAAAGCACTTTTATGTATATTAATCACATTTGACGTCGTTGTGGGACAGTATCTGCCTGTAAGCGCGATGGTTGTAGCTACGGTTCTCTCTTAGGGGAATTATTATACTTTAATTTCTTTTCTCCGTTCTGGCAAGGTGTCTTAAAAATGTCTAGTAGACAAAATATCTCAAAAATGGAGTATTACGTACGTGAGTATCTTAACACAAAATTTCCTATGACCCTGCCCAGTTTTGCTTGAAATTTTTTTCTATCATTAACAAAATGGCATATAATAACTATAGTGGACAGAAGCGCTTTCCATATTAAACGAACCAGTCAGATATTCGGCAATCTGTATCAACAAGAATCGCAATTTCGATAAAACTGTAGGTAATGGGTACTATCTGTAATTATCTCGAGTGCACCGATATTTAGTAAACAGCGAATGTTTTGAGGGAAATTTTGCTAATATACGTCCATAATATACGATCAATATGACCTTGAATACCGATGTATCAGAATATTTTGTGTTTTTTAACTACCTTTTATTATTATTGTTAGGTGCTAATAGTGATAAGTGTTTTGTTTAAATAATGTGAAATTATATGATTAAGTATTATAAGAGGTCCAGAAAAATTGTTTAGGGGCGTCTGGGGCCGACTGTAAACGCAACAGGTAGTGGATTCAATGTGTTTTATAACATCATTAGAATAAAGAAATATATAAAAATAAAGATGGGTGGTGGAAATGGGGCAACGGCGCAAAGTCTGACTGTGAATGTGATGATTGTGGGTTCGATGCACTCTCGACCGAATGAGTTATTTTCATTTCCTCGCTTTGGTGAGAAGATATAGCGAAGCGTTGATTTTCGCCACTCAACACATCTCGACATTGGGCGGTGAGTAAGGAACGAAGTGTCTCCACTCTAGGTTACTCTGCTATATACGGAATTAACCGTAAAAATAAAAAGAAAAATTATACAATTATTACATGTTTTGGAAAGTAGAAGTAGGGGTGGTGTATTACTGATTGTTCTTTTATTCAATTATTTAAGATTATTGACATAAAAATGATATTCTTAATTGAAATATATATTTAATTAACACAAGACGGTTATCAGGTAACATTTAGAGCACGCCTGCTGAGCAATCAATTAAACAATGCCGCGTCATTAGATGCGTATCGTCTAATACTGAATCTAATCTTTGTGAGCGTGTTAATTGATTATTGCGTTTATATTATACTTTATATATATATATATATATATATATATATATATATATATATATATATATATATATATATATATATATATATATATATATATATATATATATATATATATATATATATATATA
>JAATLQ010037273.1:0-17221 GCA_013421005.1 Heliconius erato x Heliconius himera | reverse complement strand
GAAAGTAACCTTCCTTTTCCGTATTTCGTTATGATTCATACAATTAGATAAATTCGTATCCATTACAATGTCGTTCACAGCCAGCGCTGGCCTGAGGCTTCTTATGTTTAAACCCGAGTGGGGAATTCAATTAAATATCAGTGTAATTTAGAGTATCTACAGTTAGAGAGCGAATATTGGAGCAAAAGTTTTTTTTTTTCAAATATTCTTTTAGTAATTTTTAGGATTTTTTTTTCAGTTTATAAGCATTACGTATTAGGTTACGTAAGTTAAGTGGCGCAGAGGCACGAAGTGTGACTGTAAAATCGATTGGTTGTGGGTTCGATCCCCACTCGAGGAAGTGAAATATTTATTTAAATTACTTTTTTTATTTTTTCGCTCTGGTGTCGAAGCAAAGCGTGGCGCTGAGTTCCGCCACTCAGCCCGCAATGCCTCCAGAACTCGGTGTAAAGTGGGGAACGGAGTGTCTTAACACTAGGTTCCCTCTGCCTATCCTGTTGTGTGTGTGTGTGTTTTTTTTTTATTATTATCAGCTAGTCTAAAGATTAGCTACATTGATTGTGATGTATTTCTGTCTATAAAAAATCTCTTGTAAAGTTGAGAATAAGACTATTCTCATTGTAAGATTTTTTTTGTAATGGATGCTTAGAGGAGCCGTTTGTATACTGTATGTGCAAAATCAAACTCTGGGTATGTATTTTTTTCATCTCCTTGCTCTGGTAAGATACAATACTACTACAGATATTGAGTATTAAACTCAATATTTCAAAAAACAGGCGAGTGATCTCGTTATCTGTGGGATGCAGCGTGATCGAAAAAAAAGGTAAATATAATAAAAATTACATATAAACTATCTTTTAAAGCAAAAAATATAGAGTTAAGAAGAACAAAAGCGTATCACACAATACAATACACTGTGCTCGGTGTAAAACAAAACGCCTTAGAAGTGTCACGTATTGAGTACGAGCAGGCTCAGGCCGCATTGTTGTTGGCTAACACTACTTCTGCGACACGCTCTACATTCTGTATAACAGTTAGTTCTATTATTCGAGTTTTTACTATTGATTTGTTTGAATGCGTTTGGTTTTATTAACTTTTTGTTGAAAACTGTTTGTGAAAGTTTCCGTGGATGATTTTGCAATTCATATGTTGAGTTGTGACATTTTGGAATATACGAGATCGTATAACGTTATAGTTTTAGCCACTGTCGTCTCAAGAAGGGAAAATAAGAGAAGCACATTTTACTCAGAAGTTGTATGACATGAAGAGTTAAAAAAAACAATAAATATTATTTTTATCTCTTCATTATTTATAATAAATACACAATATAATTAAATAATATGATATAGTCTTTGTTTTAGTTTCACGCTGTATTTTGCAGGATAGGCAGAGGAAGTCTAATGTTCAGACCCCGGGTATTAGGAGATGGTGCTAAGCCCAATTTTAGAGATATTATGTGTATCAGAACTCAACGCCGCATTTTGTTCTGGTAAGAAGAAAAGACGCAGAGTTAAGTTGCGTACGTAATGCAATGTCACGAAAATTGGGAGGGTGTATGGGGAATGGAGTGGCTCAACATTAAATTTCATTAGTCTACCAAGTGACATGAGAAAAGACAAACAAATGCGCGCGCCCGTTTGTGTGTATGTGTGTGTGTGTGAAATGACATGTAACTAATCAAATTTGTCACTCACATTCGTACTTTTTTGTATTCGAATAAAAAAACTTTTACGCATAAAGCAACTTTACACTCTCTAGGCTTCAACGGCAAGATGGTGTAATACCAATACGAAACTATAAAATAAATTCTTTTATAATTGAAACGTCTGAATAATTTAATGAAAACTGGAAAAAATAGGAAATTTTCCGACTGTAAAATGGAGGTTCAATTTACACTTGAGGGGACAACCCTTATATACCCAAACCTTACATGAATTAGCATAATTTCACCGCTTTAGCAAGGCAAAGTGTGACCAGAAGTTCTATCACCACGCACACAAGGTGGCGGAACGCAACGCCGCGCTTTGCTTCGACATCAGAGCGAAGAAAACGAAAATATTAAATATTTCATTTCCTCGAGTAGGAATCGAACCTATCGCAATTACAGTATATATTATGATATAATGTATAACTACATAGTATAAGTGTAAATTAAAAGCATCACATTTTAAATGTGACAACGTTTTTTATGAAACAAATACAACTACTAAAAACTCTTTCTTAATTGAGGCGGAAACAATTTTTTTGTATATAAAATTTTAACATTTTAATAAATTTATTCATAAATCCTCAAAAATGTTAACAATCTAATATTTAAATTGAAAAACGTAAAATCTTATTTTGATTTTTCATTTATTTTCCGTTATCATTATTTATTGCTTTATCATACAGGAATATATTGACATTTATTATTTATATTAAAAACATCGAATATAAATATAATAATTATGAAAGTTTGAAGTTAAAACAAATAAGCTGCTTCACGCTTTTGCCGCATCAGGGTATACAAAGGGGCCCTAGTGTTAACGACATATCCTCAGTATCACCCAATTTCCGAGACATGGAGTATTGAATTATGGAACTTAACGCTGCTTTTGTTTTCATAAAGAGATAATAATTTCAACGGAATAATAAATTATAATTAGAAAAAAAAACAGCTTTACGTTTTATCCCGCACACAGCAGGGTAGGCAAAGGGAACCTAGTGTTAAGACACTCCCTTCCTCACTTTCCGCCGAATTCTGGAGGTATTGCGTGTTGAGTGGCAGAACTCAACGCCGCGCTTAACCTCGACACAAGAGCGAAGAAATGGAAATATACATTTAAGTAAATATCTCATCTTCTCGAGTGGGGATCGAACCCACAACCAGTCATTTTTACACATTGTGCCCCTGTGCCGTGACTGGCCTCAATAATTGGAATATTATAATAACTTAGTGTTCCATAATTCGCTATATCGGCGAAGAGAAATCGGTGAATTGAATAAGCTATCAATGTGTTCTCTTATATGAGAAACCACAGAAGAAAGAACATTATATTATACAATTTGTCTTTATGAGGGAAGAGGAAAACGGAAAAAGACAGTGGTCATCCTACTGGGGGGTCGGATTATGGCTTTGCTTGTGAAATAAACTTTTACTACACCACTTATAGCGACTTTGTCATTTCCTTATATACTTCTAGATTTTATCTGCTGTTATTTTTTCGTGTTCTAATAAAATAAGTAGTCTAATCTTAAAAGCTAATGCGGATACGGTGGGTTATATTGAAATTATTAATGTGAAAGTATAGGCCAGTCGTGGCGCAGAAGCACAGTTTTTTTTTTTTTTTTACTTCACGCTGTATCCCGCACACAGCAGGGTAGGCAGAGGGAACCTAGTGTTAAAACACTCCGTTCCCCACTTTCTGCCGAATTCTGGAGGCATTGCGTGTTGAGTGGCAGAACTCAACGCCGCGCTTTACCTCGACACCAGAGCGAAGAAATGAAAATATAAATTTAAGTAAATATTTCATCTCCTCGAGTGGGGATCGAACCCACAACCAGTCGGTTTTACAGTCACACCTCGTGCCGCTGCGCCACGACTGGCCTCAACACAACAGTTATATTCTACAATTGTGTCCAGATCAAAAGCTAATTATATTTTGTGTATTTTTTTATTTTTTTTTATTTGATATTAAAAAAGAATATTATCTCAATCGGTATTTAAGAATTATCACATTAAGCAAATATTCCTTAATTGGTTGCTCAGTTTCGTTTACCATCGACAGTCATGTTCAAAATGCTTTGTTCTTATAAACTATAATATTATTATTTAAGCATCTTATCAAATAAAATATTTATATGTCTGTCTTACTTTCTATTTCTATTATATTTAAAGGAAAAATACGAATTGAAGCCAATCGGGCGCACGTTTGGCCGACTGCGTATGCGCGACAGATTGTGAGGTCAATTCCCAGTCGAGAAAAATAAATATTTAATATTTTCTTTTTTTCGTTCTGGTAACGACGCAATGCACGGCGTTTAGTTGCGCCTAAATGGGTACATAAGTGTCTTAATGGGAACGAAATGTTTTAACAGTAGCTTCCCTCTGCCTACTCTGTTATATGCGGAATACAGCGTAAAGCTCAAAAAACTAAACTAATCTAATTTAAAGTAAACTGCCATTTGTCTACAAAAAAATATATAATAATATAACACAAATCTGTTAGCTTCAGTTCAGAAGTCGTACAACATATTTTCAGCGCGAGCCAAAATGTTGCTTGTTAAAAACCTTCGTTATATCCATTGTTGGTACTTTTCTATACAATATTCTACAATGGCGCTACTCTAATTATTTCTTTATCCTTTTTAAGCATCAGAGCTTGTATTTGAATTTTTCAGTTCTTATATTTTATAAAATATAGTAGGTACATAAAAATATACATAGTGTGCAAACAGGGTCTTTACTGACTGACTCTCGTAGCGCAGTGGACACGAACTGCGTCTGTGATGGGATTAATTTCTTCTCTTCTTCTCTTCTTGGTAAACGAAATCAACAGAAATTTTCCAATTTGCCCTTTGAAAATTTTTATTCATCCCATAAATCTATCACAATATGACAAAATTTATAACTTTTTAATGAAGATCTAGTAATAAGTATGGTAGATGCGTGAAGTCGCATTATGTCGTATAAGAGCAGCGAACGTGGCACTATCGAAGCTATTGGCAATTATCCAGGTTTGCTCGGAGTGAACAGATTACGCTAACTCAACGATCGAGAGGATGGCGGGAGGGATATTGGCCTCGTGTTAAATAACACTCTTGTTAAGCTAACATGTTGTTAGAATTTAATTCAAGTATAGGGAATGAAAATCTAAAATTTTGTTGTGTGCGACGTTAATATACAATTTGGTTGATAGGATTGCGCAATGTACCTAAAACCTACTCCAGGTTAATAGTATTACAATATTATATAATTTTAGAAATTCTAATTTAGAAATTTCTTTTGAGGTACGAAACCCTAAAAAGTGTAAACTACACCCCGAGTAAGAACTGAATTCGCAATCAACGTGACGTGTCAAATAAAAATATTATTTTTAATATGTTTACAAATATAAACTTTTTCTTTTTCCACTTTCCGCCGAATTTACGATGCATTGAGTGGCGGAACTCAATGGCGCTCTTAGTCTTGATACCAGAGAGGAGAAGTGAAAATATTAATTATATTTCATTACCCCCAGTGGGGAAGAAATCAATTTAACCTTTTGAAATAAATAAATACATTATATAGTACAACGAATATCACCTCAGGGAGGTTTAAAAGATGTTAATGTGAGTGTGACGTCGCTCATGGGAGACGGATGCCTCTCGTTTATTTGATTGAGAACTAATGATTTATAAACATGGCCTCTTTTTGCAATATTGATGATAGTACTTTAAAGTTGTAGCGTTATGGTATTATCGTTTTGTTTTTGTTTGATTTTATGATATGTAATGGAAGGCTATTTTTATAAGAACTTTTCTCAAGTATATAATAGAATTATTCCAGACTTAGTAAAGAAAAAATTGAACGTAGCGGGACTCGAACCCCCGTTTCCAGGAGGCGCGGATTCGAGTCCCGCTACGTTCAAATTTTTATACGTTTTCTAAATAAGTATAAAATAAAATATTTTTGTTATACAATGTAATTAATGATATATTTAGCGACTTTTTTAGCACATGCGCTTCGAGCAATTCGTTGGCGTCTATTTTTATTGTTATAAAAAAAAACAATATTTCATTAAATACAAATAAATTAAAGATTTTTTTTTTATATAAATTTAAATATCTTTATTATTTGTACTTTAGAATTAAAGTACAAAAATTTTTATAAAACCTTTGTAAGGATCTGCCCTTGGAGTGCTTAGAGTGGGCGATACATTGAAATTTAATTATCGTCACGTACGCTCCTCGACGGTATTAGCATCTACAATTTGTTTAAGAAATGTTTATTGAAATTAATCATAATATGAGAAATTAGTTTGAATATTTAATTACACATTTATTGGAATAATAAGAAATGGTGTTTCATTTAATATTTACTTCATTTGCACGCTGTATTCGTATATTAACAGGGTAGGCAGAGGCAAATTGTAACGATCTGTTTGGGGAATAGTCCCCAAACAAAGCCCAATTTTCGAGACATTGCGTGACGGAATTGAACGCCGCACCTTGCACGAGAGCGAGCAAAAGGAAACAATTTATTCTTCCGAGTGGGATTCGAAACCACAATAGCTACGCTTACAATCACACCCTGACGACCTCAATATAGCATATTTAATACACAGACACACTACTTAAACTGCACCGCTGGGCCACTTACTAATACGAACTTCATTATTTCCATTTGTATGAATATTATAAAACAACAAGTGGGCGCGCGCAGCTTCGCCCGCTTATTTGCACCCTTAGGGCTGAATTCTAAAAAACTACGAAACACGTGTTCAATAAAATATTTTTAGCAGTCTGAATTTAATTTGTCATAAAAATCGGTGGCGATTTAAAGATTTTTTCATATAAACTTTCAACCCCTTATTTGAATCCTTAGGGGGTGAATTTTTAAAAACCTTGAAACACGTGTTCAATGAAATATTTTTAAGAGTCTGAATTTCGAATTTTATAAAAATCGGTACAGATTAATTTTTTTTTCCATACAAACTTTCAATCCCTATTTCATCTCTTTAGGGTTAAAATTTTTCGAATTCCCTTCTTAGTGGATGTCCAAAATATGAAAATAAACATCTGCCCAAATTTCACGTTTCTACCATCAGCGGTTACGGCTCTGCGTGCGTCTTACCTCAGTCAGTCAGCACGTCCTTTTATATATATAGAATAGAAGATAGATTACAATAAAACTTAGAAGTTACCAAGTTTTAATACAATCAGTCAAACTTGTAACAAAAGCATTTAGTAACAAAAAGTTAGTTAATTAATAATTTAACAACAAGACGTCTAAATAGAATATTTTAACATGATTAATTCACTTAAGAAAATGTTAAACATTTAATTTGGTTCAGCGTAGTACAAAATTTATTAAAATCACAATATCCAAACAAAGGTTGCTTTTTTAATTTAAACTACACACTTCGTTTTAAATGCCCCCTCCAACTTTCAAGACATTGATTTTAGTGGTGGAAATCAACGCCGCTATTTGTATTCTATTTTCTCTTTGTATTCCCCGAGTAGAAATCGAACCCGCAGCCGTCGCCCTGTCCCATGACAACCTCAATAAGACAAATAGATAATTACACTTTACAATTTTTACCCGTTTATATATTAGAAAAATGTAGAAAAATATACAATGTAGGTTAAGTTTAATTTAAAACCACATTTTATCGAAAGAACATTTGTGTATACCTTCTACGATTTAGAATAATGGCATCGACGAGCTGCTTAATTTTGTTAAATGTAAAAATATAAATTAAAATGAATATAAATTCAATTTCAATTAAATAAAAAAAAAAAAATACTTAACTTTAGATGTCAAATAGCTGCTAAAACATTCACAGAAATCTATAGCGTACTCTCATATTATAAAATAAATCATTTTAAAGCCTATTTGAAGCCAATTTTCCATCTATTTTTTGAGTGAAGGGCCTTAAATGGAAAACTGCAAATGATTTGAAAATGGAAATTCCGCATGAATCGTCACACCTGGTCCCTCTATCGGTATCTCGCCTACGGCCTGATCGAGTTCCATCGACGCTCAGGAAGTGGTCGGGACGGTAAATGTGCGTAGTGCCCATGGGGGTACAGATATGGGGCTTAACGCCGTAACAATAGGTGGTAGAGAGGAGAAAGGTTCTTTCAATACAAAGTATAGTGTATACGCAAAGTTGTTCAGGGTGAAGCAGTGGATTGAATTTACTCGTGAAAGCTATACTGTATACAATATGGTTTCATGCGGCTCACCTAGTCTTGTTTTATTTCAATTTGAGCTTTTATTTTTACTTGTGATATGGCGTTTGGTTATTTTTGTAGTGCAGCTTTATATAAAAAATGTGAAAATATTTGTTTAAGGAAACGAAGTGAAAAGTATAAAACTAAAATATTACAAATTATGTAAATATAAACTGCTGTAACTTTGAAAATATCATATATTTTTGAAGTGGTTTCTGCATTTTTACGCTTTTTCCCGCATAGCAAATGTCTTTTACAAGGAAATAGAATTAATTTATTCCCCCTAAAGAGAATCGAACCTGCAATACTATACCACTCCGCTACGACGGCCTTAATTTATATAATTATGATACTAGCCCATTTGAACTACACGACGTGTATTTAATCTGAAATGTAATGTGTTAAACAATTCTACGAGAAAACAGAACTAAAAGATAAATATCGTTGATATATATTGAATGGCTTCGCTGTAAAATATGAGACCCAAATCTACAGTGTGTTTGCTGGGTTGACTATAGGATAACTAGATGTAGAGAGATTTTGTGTTATTTCCGGTTATTAAATCTTTTATGTAAGTCGAATTTAATTGTATTGTCGAAGATAATGAAATGTGCCCGATTGTAAACGATAAGATTGGTTATAACTCAAAAGAGGTTTATAAAATTACTTCATTTGAGTAAACACACAATAGTTGTGAGCTCAATTATCTCTATCCTTACCTTTCTCTGACAACAAGACGAGGAACGGCGTTCAATTCCGCCACTCAATACACAACGTCTTGAAAATTGGGCCAGGGGACGGAGTGTCCCAGTAGAAGTTTAATAAAACTATATAATGGGTTATATTTTTTAAATAATATATTTTTATTAATGTATTAAGGATAAAATAGCACTAAATGTGAACCTAAGATGAAAGAAAGTATATTTCAGATAAACTAGATAAGCTTCATAATCTTTATTCTGTTCCTTAAATAAAATGTAAGAGAACATCCATAAATCATAAGACAAGAGCGGTCCGATAACTTCTTATATTTGTCACTTACAATAATATGATAAATACGCTTAGAAAATATTTTCACGCTGACAACAAGTGTTTGAGTTGATATATTTAAGTTGGATTTGAACCTTGGATATTTTTTTATAAACTTGGATATTTTAATGTAACTCTAGTGAATTGAGACTGTTTGAAATTGCTATCAAATAGACTGTTTTACAGACCTCCACCAGTTAAAATTATATTTTCTTTAGCTTCCTCTTACCCGCCTATTTTCAAAATATTTCAAGATAAATGGCGTATGTGAGCTCCGCGTTATCTTACCAGAGAGAAGTAATACAAATAATAAAAATCCCCCGAGTAGATATCGAACCCACAAGCGTCGCGCTCTCAAACAGACGCTATGGCGCTGCGTCACGACAGCCTATTTTTATTTTACTTTAATATGGTAAATATATATATATCAATCAATATCTATTCAAATTAAACATATATTTAAAACTACTTATCAAATAAAATGTTTTCTAATATGCCTCAAAACGCTAAAACGATAATACACTAACAGTAAATTACTCCATTTGACAGCGAACTTGACTTAGTGATACTCAAACATGTCACTGGTCGACTGACATATTGAATGATGTGGGTATCGGTACTGGCGTTTGACGTGAACATATTCCCTTTTAATTATAAATATACCTATATATGATTGAGCTATCGCAGTAACAATATTATTTTTTAATTAATAACTGAAATCGATAAAGAAAAATAATTTTAAAGATATACGTTTTAAAATTGATTCGTTTTCCCTACCTACCTACGTACCAAATTTTAACTTTCTATTATCACTATTATCGTCTGTTGGTTGTTTGTTAGTCCCTGGGTAAGAAAAAAAGTACCCTAATAGACAAATATTTGTTTCCAACAAATAGATGTTACTGTGGAAATTATATAAAATATTTCTACGAACTTATTTACTGATATTTTAGATTTACCTATCTGTTTATAGATATTTAAATGATTTTATATAAACTGATAGTAACATATATCTCCTTATATATTTTTTTAACTTCACGCTGTATTCAGAATGTAGCAGGGAAGGCTGAGGGGACTTAATGTTAACACACTGCATTTCGACATAACAGATGGAGTAAATGACATAAATTCATTCCCCAAAGTGGGCATTGAGCCTACAACCCTGCTGTTAGTGAAATACAGCATGAAGCTGTTGGAAGAAAAACAGACGGAAATCATAAAACACATTTCATTACCCCGATGTGGTCAATAATTTTAATGAAAAGGCCATTATAGTTTCAGCTGTGAATTCGGCCAACTGGATTTTGAGACAATATCAAAACTAATAATATTAAGCCGCGCTAATCAACTAATCGATACACTCTCGTTACGATTCCACCAAAATACCGCACTAACTGACTATTAATGAATTTCAGTTACACTAAAACAGTTCGTAAATCGCAGATGGACATTGATCAGGGATGGATTTGGGTTAAATAGTATATTTCTTTAAATGTGCTTTTTTATTTTCTTTCTTTTGATTAAGGAATCAAGTTGAAATTAAAACTGAAAAAAAAACAAACTTCTAAGTCAGCTCAATCAAAAACATTTATAAAGAATTTGATCAAAAGAGCATACGTGCACCATTTTTGCTGCATTTTGTATATAATTTGCCGCGCAACAACAAAATCTACAAGTAACTTTTCATTGACCTACAGTTACGAAATTTGCTCCAAATTAAAAATTTATAATACCGCGAAGCGGTCTGTCTGTCGGTCTGTATGTGCAAAAGCCTTTATCTCAGAAAATAGGATCCCAGAATCCTATTGTCTGGGATCCTATTGTAAAAGCCTTAACGTACATAACATTTTCAAAAATGTATTGAGATGCAACTGTCAATATATTAATTTCTTTAAATTTTTGCCTTAACGATTCTTTAGGGCCTAAGTTACAGATTGAGCTAATAGCTCGCTTCTGCAAGGCTAAAATTGATTAAATACCGGCTGCATTACTGCATACATCCCAAAGTAGAATGCCGTAAGACATAATACTATGAAATGATTGTATAGAAATATACTGTATCAATACAGCCCTGTCGTAACTACATGTTCTACTTGTTTATGGTAACTCATTTATTTGCTCGGGCATGTTTGAAGGGAAACAAAATACTGTGGTATTTAATTACGCATTAGTAAGCGGTGGAGGTTGATCCATAATTTAAATATATACAATATTTTTGTTTTAATAATGACTAAGTAAAATAATTCACGTTCATAGAAAGGCTGATGTCAAAACACTCCGTTTTCCACTTTTTTCTCAATATCATTGTGAGTTTACCAGCGAAACCAAACGACGTGTTTGGTCTTGAAGGACTAAGTTATTTAATGTAACGTTGTCATCGACCACTAATATTTTATAACAAATAACAAATATGTTATTTCTTACTACGAATAACTATTCCATATTAGACACCACTCTTTTGAGGCTCGTTAATTTATACCATCAGTTTATGAAAATAAGTATAAGGCAGTCAGCTCACGTTGAAATGATAAAATATGTAGTTAGTAGGATGTTATGCTGTACACTGCGGATAGAGCTGAGCGAAGCTATGTAGCGCAAAATTTTGCATATTTTTTTTTTGTTTTGTCCGCACCCGCGTTAGGTTAGGCAAAGTTCATTCTGTGCGTGTGAATTTGAAAACGTTCCACAGCTTAATTTTATGTGACACATATATTATTTGACCATTAGTAATAATTGTAATTGTAGTTTTTGAGTACAAAAACTACAATTACAATTATTACAAAACTACGAGATTATTGTGTCGTTCACAATGTTTCTGCAAAATTTCAGAGCTTTCGCATTAGCAGATCTTTAACGGTCTAGGACGAGTAGCATTTCAAGGAAATACACTTTTGACCAGTAAGAGCTTCGCTTCGCTCAGTTCAATAATTGTAAATTGTATTAGCCTTATTAATAAGACAAAGTTAAAGTATTTATTACATTCAACCTATCGTGGGACAGCTTCTGATTTTACGCGCAATAATTATGGGTTCGACTACCATTCAAGCAAAACAGAAAAACAACGCCGTATTTTTCTCTACCAAACAATGATATATGTAATTTAAATTCTAAAAATATCATCCACTCCACTATAAATAAGAGCGCTACAGCAGAGTAGTTTACTTAACTCGAAATTGAATAATCTGTTTATGAATGTCTCTCTAAACAGTAGACCGATTAAGCTCGAAGACGCGCCATTTTAATACATTTGCATAAACACTCGCCGGCCTATGAATAAAATTTACAAGTGAAGTGTTATCACTCACTTGAATGGCTGTTACGACGTTTCCATGCTCGGTATTTACTTATGTTGACGCTGAATATATTGGGTTTTATTTACTTTAATTAAAATTAATTATTATTCCTATATAGCAGGGTAGGTAGAGGCAAGCTAATTTTAATACACCCCGTTCTTCGGGACCCAGCCAAATTTCGAGACATTCAACTCAACGCCTCTCAACGCAACTCAATTGCCCAACAGAGCGAGAGAGACTACCGTAAGACTTTGTCCCATTAGCTCTTTGAGAGCATTTGTTAAGATTCCTACGGGAATGGTTTAAGTCCACATATTAAATTGCGGGCTATAATTCATTGTTTATAAAAATAGAGGCCAGTCGTGGCGCAGCAGCACAAAGTGTCACTGTAATACCGACTGGTAGTGTGTTCGATCCCCACTCGGGAAATGAAATATTTACTTAAATTATATTTCCATTTCGTCGCTCTGGTGTCGAGGCAAAGTGCGGCGTTGAGTTCTGCCACTCAACACGCAATGCCTCCAGAATCCGGCAGAAAATGTCTCCCTCTGCCTACCCTGCTGTGTGCCGGATACAGCGTGCACGTGATTTACTAAATGATTTGCATTTAGTAATCTTTATATTTTAGATTAATAATACACCAGCAGGCAAAATTATGCATACAAAAATTACGCAATATTTACTAAATAATCCCTGCCCAGCCTGCGTTGCACGGTCAGAGAGTAGCGCTAACCACGCGTCTCACAGGTTACTTCGAAATTGCTTGGCAAATTATCTATTCGCTTATCAAAATTGTTTCAATATATATTTAGGTAACAGGTTCGAAAATTATTAAATAAAAAACAAAACAACAGATAATACAGTAACAATTTGGTTTCAATGTAATTAAATATGTACAAAACGTAAATTAAGGAACATAATAATCACCTGCAAACGTTAATAACAAAAATCAATTACCGCAAGGTACTTCCTACTCGTACATCCTGACATATTCGTAACATATGTCGGAAGTGATAATAAGAGGGTAGTCGTATCGAACAAACATCAGTGGACTTTAGTTACAACTAATAATATTTACGGCCTTTAAATGATGAGAAGCATGGGGCAGTGCCTGGGATCCGCGACCACAAAGCCCCCCTAGGCCTCAGGGTCCCCTTTCTGTTATAACAACTATTCAGTGCTCCAGCCCAGTGCAATTATAAATGGGTGTTAACCACATTCATATTTACAATAATAATTGATTAATTAAATAATCAATTATCCGAATAGTCGAGGTTATGTGGCAGAGTAGTACTCTTAACCACACCAGAGCCAAGACATTACGTAGATAATTACAAATAGGTCTTAACCACATTTATAATTAAAATAACAATTAATTAATCAAATAACTAATTGTCCAAATAGTTGAGGTTAGCCAGTGGCAGAGCACGAGTAGTGCTCCGACCCACACCCACACGACACCAAAATGTTTCACGAATCAGAAAAAATGTATTTATGCAGAATATTCTCTGAAATGAGAATAATGCTAAGAAAAAGGATTTCAACGATAACACGTTAAAAAATGTAGTACAGTCAAGAGGCAGCGAAAATTTGTTATTCTTATTACGAGGATTGCCTAGTCTAGACTTTTTTATATTTCTTTTTTGCTATAGCAAATAATTTAAAAATCAAAGAAGTATTCATTCAACTAATTCATTGTTTAATCATATTTTATTCTCATTTTATTAATATTTTCGGCAATCCAATTCTCGAGACTACGTGTTTCTGTTAAAAGAAAGAATGTAAATGATTATTCCACGAATATTAAATTTATAATTTGCAAGTCAAAAGCCATAAATGGGCCTCTTTTTCTTGACATATTAATAAATTATTACAAGTTGAAATTTCAGACTTTTCATTATAAAATATTACTTTTTACCTGTTGCTTGAGCGTGTGACTGTGAATGCGACAGGTTGTGGATTCGATGTCCTATCGAAGAAATGAAATATTCCATATTTTCATTTCTTAGTTTTGGTGTCATGAAGCTAGTCGTGGCGCAGCGGCACGAAGTGTGACTGTAAAACCGACTGGTTGTGGGTTCGATCCCCACTCGAGGAGATGAAATATTTACTTAAATTTATATTTTTGAGTTGAGTTCTGCCACTCATCACGCAATGCCTCCAGAATTCAGCAGAAAGTGGGGAACGGAGTGTCTCAACACTAGGTTCCCTCTGCCTACCCTGCTGTGTGCGGGATACAGCGTGAAGCTGATTTAATTTATTTATTTTTTTAGTTTTGGTGTCGAAACAAAGTGCGGCGTTGAGTTCCGCCACTCAACGCACAATAAATAAATAAATGATTTCGCACAACAAATAAGGAAAGTGATTTTCATATTGTTAGAGTATTATCTAATAGTAGCATTAATATTCATTAACTAAACAACCCAGTTCTGCATATATGTAGTGTTCCGTAAACAGTATTTGACCCACAACGAATTACTTGAGCTCAAGATTAGATTCATAGGTCTAAATAACTGTACACGCTTGGAAATCTACACCGTTTAGGCTCAGTGGGCGTTTGTCTGATTTAATGTAATTGTCCTGGGTTCCTTTTTGTTATTTTTGTTTTTTTTCGTAAATTAAATTATTTATAATCAATGCTTAGTTATGTGAACAATGGTTATGAAAGTATAATATCTTTTGACCTATTATTTTAAGCGCTTTTTACTATAAGACGTGTACAGAACAACAATATTTCTAAAAAATCGCAACCGGATAAGGCCTGACTGTAAACGCGATGACTGCGGGTTCGAGATCCCTACTCGAAGAAATTAGTTATATTCATTCGAGTGCTTGGAATTCATCTCATTTATTTTTAGTTATTCCACGCTTAAGAAATAACTTAATTACTTTTCAGGAAAGGCATGAAAAATTTCTTGTAAATTACATCCTCATCCTTAGGCTGAGGCACTGTTTCTTTGCACCCACATGAACAAAATTCTAATACGTTTTTATACAAGTTTGGGCTACGGCATCGTGACGATACTAATGAGACGAGACTCAATATTCAACTCAGCTTCACTCTGTATCCGCACACAGCAGGGTAGGCAGAGGGAACCTAGTGTTAAGACACTCCGTTCCCCACTTTCTGCCGAATTCTGGAGGCATTGCGTGTTGAGTGGCAGAACTCAACGCCGCGGTTAGCCTCGACACCAGAGCGAAGAAATGAAAATATCAACCAGTCAGTTTTACAATCACACTTTGTGCCGCTGCGCCGCGACTGGCCTCAACTCATTTAATATATATTATGTTTGATGATTTATACGCCATAAAACAATAGCGAAAAATAATTTTGCAAATATTATTTTAGAATAGTATTCATTATTATGTAATAAATATACCTACACAAGTCTTATCCAATCTAAAATAATACGAAAAACGCATAAAGACAAATAAAGTATATTCTAAGTACGTACTCCTCACTTGGGCACAACCTCTTTGTGGGAACTTTAATTTCATTGCTTTACAGTTTTGTACGTTAAAGTTTCTAGTACTTCGTTGAAGTCGCAATAAACGCTTACAACTAACTTTCTATTCTACATTTGTCGTTTAGAGCATTGTTAAGATAACTAATAGCTGTTAATTTTAGAATTGTGGGAATTAAACAAGAAGTAGGTAGTTGCAGTTGAAGAAAAGTATGAAAATATAAAGGTAGCGGGATTCAAACTCTCGCTTCTTGGAAACTATGATACGATGCACATATTATACCCATACGCTTATGTTCGTTTGCCGTAAGTGTATGCAGTGTTGCCAACCTTAGGAAAGCAAAATCCAGTAAATAGAACTAAAAAAAAACAGTAGAAAATAGTAAAATACAACAATTCATTAATAATTATACAATTAATTTTAGATTTGTAATGAAAATAAGTTACAATAAGCAAAATATTATTAATTTTATTATAATTATTAACTTTATCAATATTATTAATTTCGTGGCTTTCGACCATTAGAAATTTACCGCATGCAAATCCTCTAGAGTACTTCCCGTGGACCTAATTTTATGATTTTTTTTATTAGCAGAGTGAATTTTCCGAAGAAGAAACACAAGAACGATAATTATAATATTGCGGGTGTAAGAATTTATGTCGGAAGGATAATGTAAAGATGAATGATGAAGTCGGGAATTTTATAAAAAAATTGGTATATTCCAAATTTTGAATAAAATTCCCGAAAAATTATTTTACTGCATTGATTTCAGAACATTGTACATATTTACTGTGGATTGTTAAATTTACAGGCCCCCATATTTAATAAATATCCAGGCACCATATTTTGATCTGTAAATATTTCTTTATTCAGTTAAACGTACAAATAAAACAAAAATAATTAAAATTAAATGACTTTTATTTCTTAAATTACATTCTGTTTTGGAATTTAAATAATTGGTTAATAATAAGCATTTTTATATTGCGTATTTCAATATTAATAAAGTAATTTCTATGACTTATTTTTTTTTATGGTCAAAGCTACATCACATTAGTGAAGTCATTTTCAGTAAAATAACGTTTCAATTGACTAGTATTGACATTATTATAATAATTTGCACAAGTATTTTCTAAAAACAATAATTTGCAATAATGTACAAAGTAAAATATTAACAAAATGAAATGAAAGCCAACAAATTTGCGTATGCTGGGTGGCGCTGTAGTCGTGCACGGAGCCAATATTTTACTTATATTTAGTTCATTTTGTATGAAATGAGACTCTCGCGCTGACCGCCGAACCGCTCGGACGTTCCGTCTTCGTTCTAGTGGCTCTGCCTAAGTGCGTAACCGATTGTGCGCGCGGTATAGAGGACGCTCATGCGGACTCCGCTATCGTTTGTGCGTGTTGTGTTGTGTAGTGCAGTGACTCGCAGTGCTGTGTCGTGCTGTGGTTCCTGCCCTGCCCCGCCCGATCCAGGAGAGGTATAACTAGGTTTAGTTTTATTTTCTCTTTTATCT
>JAATLQ010037272.1:0-50790 GCA_013421005.1 Heliconius erato x Heliconius himera | reverse complement strand
TGTATTGAACAGAATTTCATGTTCTTATATAATTAATTACTAAAGACTTAAAATACTGAAACGACCAAGCAGAAGCGCATGCTCTTGTCGATTGAAAAACTATCTCAAGAAAAATTAATATTAAAAATACATAAGAATGTTTCCCATGGCTTGAGAGGATTCGCGTTACCATACTTAGAATGCTGATTAAGCATTTACCTGTACCGTTCTCATGCCATGAGCCAACATAACTAGGTTGTCTTGTAATATTAACAGAATATGGACACATGTCTGAAATAAAATAAATAAATAAAACAATAAAAAAATAGACCGACAAAACATTCTAGCCTATTAAAATAAACAATGCCACACCGCGATTGTGAAATCTCAATACAATTGGTTACAAATTTCCTCATTAGCATTCCGTCTAAAGACGGCTTTCGCAAGGCTTCGATATACAAACGTTATAATCCTGTAAATAAATGCCTGTAAATTCGGAAAATATGTAAAAATAGAACGTACTACAGGTACAACTTTTAAAAATGTTTAATATTTTGTTGACAATGTGCAGCGTTGAGTTTCGCTTTCGTCACACTTTACGCAAATTCTCCAATTGCGAACTCAGTCATACTCTTTTACTTGCAAGAAGACAGTGTCGATAGACGGAGACATGGAGAGCGTGAAAATGTACGAGGCGAAAGAGGTATGCAGAGGTCGTAGCGTTTGGTGTTCCGCTCTTTCTGGCTACTCCGCTGAGGATGAGCCGTGAAGATAAAAAAAACACTAACCAACACTCACAACATATAAATAATTTCTCTTTTACTTCTCAAAAGAATACAAACTTTAGGAAATATACGATAAAAATAAAACATACGTTATAGTACAAACGTAAATCTTGACAATGAGATTCGTAAAACCAAGTTTATTCAACTTAAAGGTTAAAAGTTAAGATAATATACTTATAGTAACAGTAATTTTGATTTATTTTTTTTTTAATTACGATATTGCTTACCCAAGGCCCTTTAAGGGCGATCGTCGCGTAAATAATCTCATAGGATTTAGCAAATCATTCTGTCGATGTGATGAGGAGTGGGAGTTGCCTTCAAAGCCTATACTAGGCTTTTACTATATGATATTTTAGAGCTGATTATGATAAAATATACTTTTTGGATCTTTTTGACCTTTATATACGATGGGTTGCCCTTTTGATATAAAAAATAATGTAATATGTGCTCATACGTTATGGTTAGTTATGGAGATTACAAAGTGGTGTTATATATTAAGTTTGTATTTTGGTTCTTTCAAAATTATATTTTTAATATATTTTATAATAAAATTATGTAAATGATATCAATCTGGGTATAAGCGGTAGTTATGAATACAAATACTATTTGGAAAAGTTTTTGGATATTTGTAAACTATGACGAAGTTTCATACTTGACCAAATGTTTTTAGTGCAAGGCCCCCTAGGCCCCTTTTTTGCTCCACAAAATGAAATATAACATTATATTTAACGCATACCACTCTACATTAATACTTAGGACTTAAAAAAGCTAAAATCATCAAAATATATCACCGATATACATAGAAATAATAATAAACTCGTTTTAACATGCCCTCCATAATTATTTGTTGATACAACAATTCGAAGTCGTACAAAAGTAGCATACAGTACTTGATATGATAATAATACTTCAAGTATTTTCGTTTCATATGTATTGATGTTACGTTACATAAATAAAATAAATAATTCAGCTTCACATTGTATCCCGCAAACAGCAGGGTAGGTAGGGGGAAACTAGTATTAATACACTCCGTTCCCCACTTTCTGCCGAATTCTGGAGGCATTGCGTGTTGAGTGGCAGAACTCAACGCCGCGCTCTGCCTCGACACCAGGGCAAAGAAATGGAAATATATTTTTAAATAAATAAATCATCTCCTTGAGTGGGGATCGAACCCACAACCAGTCGGTTTTACAGTCACACTTTGTGCTCCTGCGCCGCGACTGGGCTTGCCCTTACGTTACACACTGTCTACAATATCCATATAGTTATAATATGTAAAAGTATTCATAAATGTCGCCCGCCCCTATATCCTTCCCTTTCATCGTCGACCGCATCAACCACGCTGCATGCACCTGTAACACGTTCAGTCGTCAGAATCTCGTTTATATCTATATCTAATCTCGAATCTCGAATATATGTATAATGGGAAGGACTTGGCTTTGCTGATTTTCCATTCTTCTGTACCAGGGGTTCCCAACCTTTTCTTGATCGAGAACCACTTTTATATCATTCTTGGTAGCAGGGACCACTATGCATGTATGTATAATAAAAATTAACTGTGATAATAAAACAAAAACTTCGCCTCACCATTTCAAGTCATAAAAAATCTTTCGCGGGCCATATTTAGGCTTCTGCGGACCACGGGTTGGGAACCAGTGTTCTATAGGGACAATTCTTTTATCAAAGTTTATTTTAGCTGCGTTATAGTTAAAAGAATTTGGTGTTGACCCATTTAATTCTTTGCTTTTTGCTCAATTTGGGGACGTTACGTGTTCAACGATGGAGCAGTCCATCTATTGTTGAACATATATACATATACATGAACTGCATAATAAAATAATTGAAGGAATGTAAAAAATATTTAATAAATTGCATTTTCTGTCACGAAACGATAATTCTAAGTTATTATCTTCGGGTAGCGGAAATTTGTAAAAATCTCTTTACAGAGATGCTACCAACAAAATAAGTTGTAACAAACATATAAAAATTTCGATGTAGCTCGATGAGAATGTATGAATAAAAATTCGAGTTTGAGTCCCGCTTCAAATTTTTATACATTTTCTAAATACGTATTTTTCTTTCCTAAGTGTGGAATAACACTATAAAAATGTAAAAAATATGGTTCTTTTAATTAATATTTTATTTATCTCTCTTTTTTCTTACTCTTTACGAAAGGAAAAAAAAAATTTTGAAAATGAATTTACTATAATAAGTATATATACTTTTATTTTATTATTTAAGCTATTTCCAGCACAGCCATCAGTTTTGTTACAAGAGTGAGGAAATACAAATTATTTGTTTTGCGAAGTGGAAATCGAACCCTCAACCGTCGGTTTTTTCGTTAGTTGAGCAAATTTCATATAGTTTATAATAGTTAATTAACTTGATTGAGTTGGTTAAGCTATTATTAATTTGTAGCGAACTGTAGTTAGTGCCTTTGATGTGTTGAGTCACTGTACACGTGACGCCTTGCCTTACATATGATTTGACATTTACATTTTAATGTTGACATTGAGCAGTGGCACAGCGCCTGAATGTATATGCGAAACGGTTGTAGGTTCGATTCTTACTTAATGGAATGAATTTTTTCGTCGGTCGATAACAATAAAGGGAAAGGAAGGAAGGAAAGGCCAGCGTAGAGTTCTACCACTCAGCACTGACAGTATGCAATGTCTCGAAATTTGGACGATCCTTGGGGAACGAAGTGTACACTATGTTCATTCTGTCTACCAAGGCTTATTCTGAAACGGCGTGAAGCTAAAGAAGAAAAGACAGACAGACAGAACGTTCAGAGGGAAAAAAAAGAAAGTCTCAATAGGTGTAATATTTAAACAATCGTAACATGATTAAGACAACTATGTATTTCACAAGATTTCATTAACAACTGAAAATCTTATTAATTTTTAATTTATTTTTACTTAATTTCGGCAACACAGCTTCGGTGATATTAAATTATTTCGTTCTCCAATAGTCACTTAAACAAACTTATTTAGTTGAGTTGCGGAACTTAACGCTGCGCTTCATCTAATCAAAACAGGTAATCGAAAATATTTTAAATTACGAATCAACATTTAACAAATAGGATTTGTACTTACAGCTATTATTTTATATTAATATTATTATTCATACTTCTTTCATCGTTACACCGTTCCTTTATTTCTTGGACGTTGAGATACCAAAGACCATAAAAGAACATTTTGTTTTATTATACAATGGTCAGTCCGGAAAGTACATACATATACAGTTGTAAAGGAGCTATATTACTACTGACTTTATGACTACTCTAGCTCATTTCCTTCGTTTAGTTTCTGTTTTACAGGATGATATAATATTTTCATCGTCGTCTTGTATTTTTGACCATTTTAGGTACATTTAGTTCTAGTCTTAGGTGAAAGAACATAAAGGATAACCTAAGCAAGTCTAAGTTTCTCTTAAGGAAAACAATTTTATTTATAAACATTTACCCAAGCGAGGCTGCAAGCGAGGTATGAATTTATGATATATGTATATTGTATTAAAGACGTCTAAAATGAGGAAAAAAATCAATTATCGAGAGGTCGTCGTGGCGCAGTGACACAAGTGTATGACTGTAAACGCTACGGCTGTGGGTTCCATTCCCATTCGAGGGAATAAAATGGTTAATATTTTTATTTCATCGCCCTCATAACCGGGTGCAGATCGGCCTTTCCGCCACCTAACACGCAATGCCTTATTAATTGTTTGAATGGACAAACGGAGTGTCTTAACACTAGGTTCCCAGGCTCCCTCTGCTTAGCCTGCTACGTGCGGGAAAAAAATCTAATTTCTTGCTCAAATAAACAAAACACTTGTATTCAATAGATTTTTTAAAGTTACATTTTAGGTTAAATATAGTGTATGTAGGTCTTCATTATTTACTAATTCATTAATAACAAATAGTTAAAGTAAAGAGGACCTATCAACCTACAGCTACAGCTTACAAAATTGAACTGGTGATTATTGCCGAAAAACATATTAGATTAATTATTTTACGGAGCAGCAAGTAATACTTTGAATGAAGTTAATATGTTGTTCCCGCGGGTGCAATTAACTAAATATTTATCTTTTTTAAGTGTTTTGTATGTTTCTCTGTAAAATATAATTGTGTTTCGAGAATTATTTTTAGAATATTTTTTAATATTCTTAAATGCATCATGTGTCATACACAATACCTAGTTATTTCCATTTGACCATGTGGATGAAGATGCTGATATGGGAATAGAGGGAGCCGGGTGGCCGTGCCCACGCCAGAATAGTCTTGAGCCCACTCCAGATATTTTACTTAGAATTTTTTTTTTCTTAAAATTATTTTTAAGTATAATTTGGAAACAGCCCTTTACATCGACAGATCCGTTGAAAACTATAGTCCTAGGTCCCCTGGAAAACATTTTTTGATAAGCACATAGCCGCAAGTAAAAGCTAGTCATTTATAAGGCAAGTAGAAGTAAAGAGCTTACGACTTACGTACGCTTCCGACGAGTGGATATTAAAAACAAAATAAACAGATATTTTCTTAGAAACCACTGCATAATTACATTTGGAGGAAGAGAAGTAACGTGATAAGTTCCAACAACTTACGAGTTCTGAGAAAATCTGAGCTTTTTACTCGGAAAGCTCATTTAAAGAAGTGGACTCGAGGACACTGTGTTTTCTTAGGAAATGTTTGGCTTTTAATATTAAGAAAAAAATATATTATATATTATATTTTACTTGACAATTAAATTATTCCAAAATTCAGCGGAAAGTGAGGAACAGAAATGTCCTAATCAAAGCGGAGTGTTTTAAAATTAGGTCCCAGGTTCTTGTCTTTTGGTTATCTTTTGCTCAATTTAAAGGTTGTAGTATTGGCACATGTTTAGCGCTTCATGCTGTCTACCTACCTTCTCCGTCTACCTCGCATATAGCAAAGTGAACGGAGTGAATCTAGAGTCTAGAGACATTCACTTTTCTGATTTCCACCTCAAAATTGAGACATTGCGTTGAGTGGCGGAACTCAACATCTTTCCAAAACAGGGAAGCGATGGAGCGGTGTTAATCACATTCCCAGCTACAGGCTCAGTTTATGATTTAAAATTCTCGACGCTCGACGGTGCGTTATCCCATACAAAAGGATAATCAATCAGGGTGAACGACACATACAAATCATTTTATTTTCACTACAAAACATTTAAGATTTTGTTCAAAGAATGCTTTACAAAGAAGCAGCCTTATAATATAATTTTGGGTTTTACTTACTGGGAATTTCAGTACTGTAAAAACATGAAATGTACAGTTCAGTTCAGTTATTTTAAATGTAAAAAAATCGGAGATTACATTTATTTATTTTTTACTTTTAGGCAAAGAGACCTTCAAATAGGTACACGTTGCTCTATTGTCCACTTTTAGCTATCGCATTTCACAATCTTTTCTCATCGAGTAGGTAAATAACTATATACAAATAAAGGACTATATTTTAGAGGCCAGTCGTGGCGCAGCGGCACAAAATGTGACTGTAAAACCAACTGGTTGTTGGTTCGATCCCCACTCGAGGAGATGAAATATTTACTTAAATTTATATTTCCATTTCTTCGCTCTGGTGTCGAGGCAAAGCGCGACATGCAATTCCTCCAGAATTCGGCAGAAAGTGGGGCGGAGTGTCTTAACACTAGGTTCCTTTGCCTACCCTGCAGTGTGCGGGATACAGCGTGAAGCTGATTTTTATTTTACTATATTTTAAATTATAATATATGTATTACTACTTATTTAGAAAACGTGTAAAAATTTGAACGCAGCGGGACTCGAATCCGCGCCTCCTGGAAACCGGTCGGTTTCCAGGAGGTGCGGGTTCGAGTCCCGCTGCGTTCAAATTTTTACACGTTTTCTAAATAAATATTTTTCTTTCCTAAGTGTGGAATAACACTTTAAAAATGTTTAAAAATGTATGTATTACTATATTATTATACAGAATACTGAAGTGTTTGTTTGCTTATTTATTTAATCATATAAACCTATATACTTAGGCTATTTTGCCTCTCGCTACGATCAATAAGAGCGAAGTAACAATGAAATAAAAACCGACCAAAAGCGAGTCGGAGTAAGGGTTTCGTACCAATTACAGGATTGTAGCTTAAAGGTGAGAACAACATATGTAAGTTGACTAACTTAAATTCGCAGGAGTATGCATTAATTTCGGCGTTGGGTTCTGCCACTCAACACGCAATGCCTCCAGAATTCGGCAGAAAGTGGGGAACGGAGTGTCTTAACACTAGGTTCCCTCTGCCTGCGGAACACAGCGTGAAGCTAATTTATTTTATTTATTTTTTTTATTAATTTTTCGGACCGTTTCCTTTATTTGTATTGTTAGTTTTCACTCCGTGACTGTAGTACTGTAGCGTTTCATGACTGTAGGTCCACGGGAAATATTCTATAGGTTTTAATTACGTGGCCAATTTAATACGAAATGTAGCAATATCGATGCATAAATATTCGCATCTTTACTGAATATTTGATATTAATTTCAGCTAGATACCTCCACGCAGTCTTGAGATAGACGGACAGATGGACAACGAAGTCATCCTATAAGGGATCCGTTTTTTATTTTGAGGTGCGGTGAGGCCCTGTCCCGTCAGCAGAGCCATCACAGACACTGTCCCGCTATGCCATGACGGTATCTAATAATTAAATTCGTAGCATTAGAGTTCTATGTATTATGATTTGTAAAAAAAATATTAAATCCACAACTTAGGCTTCATTCTTGTCGTGGAATGGTTTTAATCAAAAGTTTCCACATTGTCATACAACACATCATTCAATTGTTTTTTAAAAGTCTTTCAAAACTAAATAAAGATTATGAGGACTAATAAGAAAAAACTTCAGATAAATAATAATAGGTTCAAATTTAATACAATAAGTAATTAAAGTTACAAACTTTTTATTTATATTTTTTAAAATTATATGGCACGCAGATAGATTAGTAGCGATTTCTCGAAATTCCTGCGGAAATGGATAATCGGCTTTTTCTATTTGTCGAATTAAAGTACGCTCAAGCAACGTTGCAGGCGAGTATTAGTGACTTATATGACTTTTTTACCCGACTGCGGCCAAGCCCAAAATGAGGGTTACATTTTTAGCTAGTATTAATTAATGTATTGTATTTATGTATGTACTTTGTTCCCTTGTAACTGTTAAACCAGTGAACCGATATGGCATGATACGTCGTTGAATTCGTTTTGATGACGCGAGTGTTACTGGATACATTATTATAAATTGATTAAAATAAGTGTATGCAGTCCAGTTTTCGTTTGTTTATAATTCACTTGTTGCTTATCTTATCATTGATTCTGAAAAGGGCAAAAGGAAAAAATATTTTTTATTTGTTACTTATTTAACACTTAATATCGCAAAATTAACCGCTCTGTTTAAATTTATACTACACATAATAATTAACTATCTAACTACAATAATATTTTTTCTAGATTACGATTTTTTTTTCTGCATTCTAATAAGTGTAAATATGTCAATTAATGATATGAAAAAATCTATAAATTACAGACAAATTAAGAAAGCAGTTCCGATGAGTTTCTTGCGCTGGTTCTTGTTAGGTATTGAGGCAATACTTTATTGAACTTTTGGTACCTAAATTATTTGGTATCCAAAAAATAAAGCATGTAGCTGTCATGTCTTATTTATACTTCTTTACTTATAATAAAACTATAAGTAATTGCTGTCTATACATGAAAAATCGAAGATCTGACAAGTAAGTAAGGGAGGAGGCAGTAAAAAGGGGGTAGAAAAAAAATTTATTCGATCATTTAAAAGGAACATTAAGTGAGCTCAAAAAAGTGTCCTACTGAAATGACTGAGGATTTGAATGGGATCTACATGTCATGAGTGATTTTATAAAATGTAAAATAAAACGTGATCTAGAAATGCTTGAGTGCGTCAGTTTTATACAGACGGTTCAACTTGACCCCCTCCCTAGTCGTCCCAAATGGTAATCTGACAATTCCGTGGAGGAGTATTCTTAATCTGATTATTTGTTGCTTTTTTTAATTTCCTAACATTTAAATAATATACAAGTACAAATTCAAAACTCACTGGATTCGTCTTCAAAGTTGATTTCGTTTAATTGGTCAATATCTTTGTCACTTCGTGCGTACCTATTGTATTAAATTTATGAAACTGATTTAAGACGCAAGAAACTCGTAATTCTTAAAGGTTTTTCTTCAAGGTCTTGAAGGTTTTCTGCATGTAGCTCACCTGTAAATGATTGAGCAATTAGATATGATTTACTTTTAAGATTTTTTAAAGTGTTATTCCACACTTGGAAAGAAAAATACTTATTTAGAAAATATATAAAAAAATTGAACGTAGCGGGACTCGAACCCGCGACTCCTGAAAACCGACCTGGTCGGTTTCTAGGAGCCTTATAAATAAATAAATAAATTCAAAATATAAAAAAAAAATAATCCCACTCAAGTATTTCGAGGTAACGTTTTTACAACAGATTATGGAAATATAGGTTCATTGTTCTGTATGTACTTAACTTACCTTGCCTTAATCTACGCGCTCGAGTATTTCTGAGGATCGATTTTTTTTTCTAATCTGACAGGCTGCCGCGTACACGGGCTACAGCGTAAAGCTAAACCAATACACAGGATAGGCAAACCATTTTATTGTTTTACCTTTCACTTTAAAGTTACACCTAATACGTAAAGCTCATATTAAAACTTTTCAAATTCCCTAAAATTCCACTGAATTTTCCCCAAAATCTGTTAACTTGTATCACATTAGGCTGTTCTTCTAACACAATTTAACTATTGCAAAATATCAAAGATTAAAGAAAAAACAAAGCTAAACAAGCTTAAATCTTACGCTGTAAGTCGAGTAGTAAAATGACGCAGTTTTAAGAAAATGTATAGTAAAAGAGTAATCACTTTTGTAAATTTTTAATAAAAAAATAATAATTTTGAAACCAGTCGTGGCGTAGTGGCACATATCCCGCACACAGCAAGGTAGGCAGAGTGTACCTAGTGTTAAGACACTCCGTTATCCACTTCTCGTCGAATTCTTGAGGCAATGCGTCGAATGAAAATATATATTTAAATAAATATTGCGTTTCCTTGAGTGAGTATTGAACCAACAACCAGTCGCGTAAAACAGTCACACTCTTTGTGCCGCTACACCACGACTGCCCCCAAACTTATAATGTTATTAGTAATCTATATATATAAAAGGACTTGTACCTGACTGACTGAGGTAAGACTCACGCACAGCCGTAACCACTGATGATAGAAACGTGAAATTTGGACAGATGTTTATTTTCATAATCTGGACATTCACTTGTAGTGTTGATGGTGAATAATAAAAGTCTACTTACGTTTAGCACTGAGTTTAGTCAACACCACTTCAAATGGAAAAATCACAATTAAACACGGTACAGTATATATAAATGATAAATAAATAAATTACAATATTGAAATAGATAAATGACACACATTAAATAAACTATAAATATATATAATAGTTCCCTACACACTAAGGGATTCTGAAAAATTTTAACCCTAAAGGGGTAAAATAGGGGTTGAAAGTTTGTAGGATTTTTTTTAAATTGGCACCGATTTTTATGAAATTCAGACTCTTAAAAACATTTCATTGAACACGTGTTTCACGGTTTTTTGGAATTCACCCCCTAAGGGTGCAAATAAGGGGTTGAAAGTTTGTATGGAAAAATCTTTAAATCGCCATCGATTTTTATAAAAAAATAAATTCAGACTGTTAAAAATATTTTATTGAACATGTGTTTCGTGATTTTTTTAGAATTCATCTCTAAGAGTGCAAATAAGCGGGCGAAGCCGCGCGCACCCACTAGTACCATACAAATTTAAATATTGGGAAGTAAATAAAAAAAAATATTGAAAATATAAAGAAATAAAAAAGCATATAACAATATGTATATTTTTTATTAAAAATATTAAATACTATCATCTCATAGCAACGATTCCATGACATCGTGGAGAGAGTACCGGATCGAAAAGCTTAACCAAGTAAGCCAGTTCAAATCCATTCTCATACAAAAACAACAGTCTGTCCAACAGGATGACGCTTTCCACTACTTGAGCTAAACACAATCTTAATAAATAAAATAAAACTATTTTCTTCCAATTTAAATTCATATTTTCTTCTATATCAGATAGGTAAGCCTTAGGTAAGTTTTCGTATAAATTGAGTTTGAGGAGATAGTCCGCCATTTTGAAATAGTCGTCGAAATTTTGACATTTCGACGATATACCTTTCAATTTACCTTCGACTACAGGTAAGTTGGGTAAATGAGTTTTGATGATTACCTGTGAATTATACAAAATATGAAATATGTTACGTATATTTAAATATCTACAATAATTAAAATTAAATATAAATCCATATAATTTATATTCTGAAGTATTATTTGCATTTAAAGTTATACATTTAATGAAAAAAATACACATTTCAAATACGTTTTACAAATGTCACGCAAACTACGCGGCACAGGGGTACAAGCTTCTTACTATAAGCGCGACAGGTTGTGGGTTCGATTTCCGCTCTAGAAAATGAAATATTTAATATTTCTATTTCTTTGCCCTGGTGTCGAGGTAAGAGAAGTCGAGTTCCGCCACTCAACACGCAATAGCTTTAACAATTAGCGGAAAGTGGGAAACGGAATATCTTAATACTAGGCTACCCTGCTACATACGGGATACAGCGTGAAGCTAAAAAAAGCCATATAAATTATAAAAAAAAGTTATACATTCAAATATGTATAGTGAGATTTAAATCTATTATCACAACATCCATAGCACAATATATAAATACCTGTAACAAAGCTCTATATAGTAAACTTTTGTCCGGCATTTGCTTATTTGCAATCACCCTGTGTATAGACTGAGCAGCGAGCATTCGAGCGTTGCGGCCTAAATTATAACCTGAAGAAAAAGAATATAATAGATAAAAAGGAACCGAGAAAGTGCTTTAACATTAAATGTGAACAACTTGTAAATGGACAGTACTATGAGACACAGCTTTAACTTATCTTGAACATCTGATCAAATAAAAAAAAAGAAACAAATATTACCACCTTTTACATGAACAAAAACAAAATCTTACCTCGTAAATGCTCTGTCATAGGGAATCCGCACCTCTGGTCTTTGCCTCCATAGTCCCTCTGGAATGTATCAAAGAGCTGGTCATCCACATCCTCAGTGAGGAGGTGATAGCAGCAGGGGACTGTGAATACACCGGCTATCGAGGGCTTGGTGGTGAAACTGTGGAGAGAATCTGGGCCTAGGTTACCACAGGTGTGAAGACCTAGAAAAAAATATTTCTCTTTTATTATAACAGGCTATAACAGGAGAAAGCTTTAAGTGATCAGTTACCCCATTCTCTTTTCTTATGTTAATAAATTATTGATATTTATGAAAATATAAGTTTTAATACAAGTACTCGTTTTTTTTCTAAATTCAAAGTCAAATAACATTATTCAAAATAAAAAGTTACATGTTTAATTTTTCTGACCCACAACCATGGCGTTAGGTAACACGCCTTTATTTACAAGAACTCACCAGTCAACAACAATTTAATATCTTTGTTAGAATCTTCTGGAAACTTCTCTTTGATAATTCTAGCAAAATCCGTATCCCTCGTAATAAAAGTAGATGCAAATCTATGTATATTATTTTTTATGTTCTGTGACATATTTTCAGTGGTGTCACTTTGTGTTCTCTTTGCAATAGCATGCCATTGTTTCTGAAAAAAAAATAGAATAACTATAAGAAAATTGCGATAATTAGAGGGTATGGAATAGAACGTAATTATATTCTATTTACAAAAAAGGCAACACAATCCTTAGATTATATTGCCTTTTTTAGGGTTGTAGGTTTAATTCTACGAACTTTTCTGGAGGGCCTATTTGCTAAGTAACTTTGAGTTCACTAAGTGCGTTGGTACAATTGGGGAGTTAAATAGAAAATGGAATAAAATGCACATAGATTAAATTTATACAAAAAAATTGTGATAAAAGGAAAAAAATCGGTTTCACACTGTATCCTAAATATAATAGTATAGGCATGAATACAATGTTATAGAGTTAAGACACTCCATTCCCCACTTTATACCGAATTTTCAAGGTATTTCGTGTTGAGTGGCGGAACTCAAGCCGCGCTTTTGAAAAGCAAAAAATGAGAAATAAATTGTTATAATAGGAAATATTCGGTAATCTTAACCTGAATTTGAACATTATTATATTTTAGTCATTTGAATCCTCTATTTTGAATATATAAGTATGTAAAAACATGTTTTTATAATGTCAATAATTTGATCAATATCTGTGGAAGTTTTTCCATAAAAAGAATATGTTGAAACAACTAACTTAAATAGTGAATTAAAAAAATTATAATATATAACCTGTATTATTTTAACCCTCTTTTCAGCGTTTTCAATTGTTTTACAATCACAGTCAACTGTCAGACTCTTTATATTATAGCTAAGTGACAGCACTATGGGCAGGTTTCCCTTACCACCCCCGGCTTCAACACAATGGGTTGTATGAAGGGCTGTAGATAGAGACGCTATTAGATTCGATATTGTTTGGACCTGGAATAAAATAAATTTAAATATATTATTAATTACACTTTTTAGTTTCTTTCACTTTTACATTTTGTAAAAAAAACTTAGCATAAAATACTGTATTCACATGTTACGAAGCAGAGTCCTGAACTTTCTAGAGAGGAGAAAATATTTAGTCCTCCCCTAAAGTGGGTGTTGAGCCCACAACCATCGCTTTCACAGTCCAATACTGGTCCAATATGCAACTATAGCCATTGAATAGTTGAAAAGGTATATAATATAATATAAAGAAAGGACTTGACTTTTCGACACTCAATATGCAATTAGCTGAAAATTCGGCATTAAGTGTGGACTACTTAAAGTTAAATGTAGCATGGGTTTGCAGTGTGAAACCAATATTATAATCTTACTAATATTATAATTGTGAAAGTTAGTGAGGATGAATGTTTATTCCTCTCTCATACAAAAACTACCAAACAAATTTAGATAAAACTTAAAAAAATATTAGAACAATATGCAAACTACTACTACTACATATTTATGTAAAGATTTGTATAATTTGGCTACAGTATAACAATAATTGTGAAGAACTTTTTGGGTTGCCAGTATATTAAATACAAAAAAATTGGTATACCTCATAACTCTTCTTGCTGCTCATGAATTCTGTTATCTTCACTTGAGATCTGATTTTTCCACCAAATGATATTATAAGTTCCTCTAAATGTTTTGTTGAAATACAATATTCATTGTTCACACTGATATAATGGGATTGAGCATCATTTATCCATTTTGATAATGGGTTGTCATCTGTAATGATAAATACCTATTAATAAAATTGAGAGTGTACAACTGAAAATTATGGCTTTAAATATTACTTTAGTGTATTTATTATAATAAGGCCGTCGTGGTCCAGGGGCTCAAGGGTGTGACTGTAACGCGACGGTTGTGGGTTCGATCTCCACTTGAAGAAATACAATATTTATTTAAATTTATATTTCTGTTTCTTCGCTCTGGTGTGGAGGCAAAGATCGGCGTTGAGTTCCGCCACACAACATGCAATGCCTCCAAAATTTGACGGAAAGTGGGGAACGGAGTGTCTTAACACTTGGTTCCCTCTGCGTACCCTGCAGTGTGAGAGATACAGTGTGAAGCTGAATAAAATAAATAATAATAATAATAAAACAATGTAAGGAGCTGATACTTGATAAACTAGAATAAAACAAAAATCTCCTAAATAGACCTAGACTATATAGATACAAATATTATAGATTCAAAAGGGCATATATAAATGAAGAAAAGTCAAAAGTATATTTAAAAATTCACTTTTTCTATCAAAAAATATATTTTATCAGCTTTACAGTAAGAATAAGAAGAAGAACAGAAAGAATTGGAAACTATTGTTTACTTTCTGCCCATATTCAAGGATTGAGGAGTGAGAACTCTACACCATGCTCTATTGCCTAAAAGATGACAATAATTCATTTTCATGAATGGGGATCAAATCTAAAACAACTGCATCAACAGTGACATAGTCACAAAGGCATCATTTATATATTCTAACACAATATAGTTTTAATAAATAAACATCTCATATTTAATATTTTTTTATAAATCAATTTTTAGAATAAATCATTAAATGTAATAAATACAAAAGAGTCTACTTATAACATACCTACCAACCCTTCCTCAGCATATTTCCAAAATGCACTTACAGCATCATTCAACTCACATTTATCTAAATATTTTTTTAAATCATTGGGTATTAATTTTTCCCAATGGTTTTGTGTAAAAAACTCCACCATATGGCAATTTGCAAAAGGTAAGAGCGGAGAAAGGTATTTTATTGTACTATTTATATTATTATGAACCCTTGCAAGGGTACCCATCTTGGATTTAGCTAAAATAAATACAAATTAAAGTTTTATATTTATAAAAAAGAATAATAATAAAATATATCTTGTTAAGAATAATACACAATAAAAAAAATATGTAAACATTTATTTTCTAGTCTTACATTTTACAGTGTGTATAGCAGAATAGACTGAGGAAACCTACCACACCATACTTTGCCTTCAACAGTCAGGAAATAGAAATAAATGTATTCCAATTGGGGATTGAACCCACAATGATTATTGTTTTAATATGCCTACTTTGGTGACGTAAAGTGTAATGTTGAGTCTCACCACATAATATGCAATGTCTTATATTTAGATGGAAAACAGAGAATAAAGTGCCTTAACATCAATTCACTCTGTCTACTGTTCAGCAGAAATAAGTATTATTCTTACCTTTAAAATTTTTTTTTTTAAAAAGAAACCCCAGTACCATAAGGGTTACCGGATGATACTTTTAAAAGAGCACAAGCTTTTTTGTACTGAGCTCTAATATTTTCAGCTATACTCAAAATGTCATGATCTTCTGAATTAGTTCTGGGAAAAGCATCCACAAGTTCCTTTACTTTTTCTAATTGTTTGACAACTTTTTCTGAATAACTGTTCTTTTTATCTTTATTTTCGAGGTGGTAGCACACTGTCCCGAGATAATAACCTAAGAAAAATATTTCATCAAATATAAATCAAAAAAATAAAAAATGTATTATATACATTATTTAGTTTATTTTATATTATACTCTATAAAGATATTTTTTTAAATTATACTTTAAAATGTCATAACCGTAATAATAATATTTTCTTTCATTTTCAGAATATAGGATATTAGAAATGTGCAAATATCTAGTCAGTGTTAGATGCATATTTTATAACAATTTTTTTTTAGATGAAACAATTTAGTACCAAGTTCTCTCCCTAATTCTGCGCCTCTATGGTATCCGAGATGGTAACCTTCTGGATTTCCAGCTTCACTTCCTATCTTAAAGCCCTCTTCATAACTTTGTTCACACTGTGTATTTTCACTCAAAAATATAGTGTCTAGAACGTCGTTGAAGTCCTGTTCTTCTGCCATTTATGTACTTTTTATGTAAACAGACACATTAACTAATAATATTCAAATCGATATAGGTACTTAATTTATTTGTAAAATTGTAAAATAATATAAATCATACAAAACCTCAAAGAATACAAGTTTTATGTGATAATATTTATATTTAACACATTTATCGTACATTTAACTACATTGTTTTTGTGTCTTTGAAATGTTATTAAAACATAACCTATATTGTCTCACGTCAACAAGGTATCACAGAACACATATACCCAAAGTATAAACTATAAACTAGGGTTTTTAATTTCCCAAATTCAAACTTAAACAATTTCGTCCAGAAAAAAAAAATTAAACACAATTTAAAGGAAAAAGCAAGTTGGGGGAAATGAGTAAAGTGTTTTGTTACTTAAATAAATAAAAAACTTACTTAAATAAATTAAATAAAAATAAAAAATAAAATTAAATTAGCTTCACACTGTATCCCGCACACAGCAGGGTAGGCAGAGGGAACCTAGTGTTAAGACACTCCTTTCCCCACTTTCTGCCGAATTCTGGAGGCATTGCGTGTTGAGTATAAATTAAATATTGAGTACTATATTGAAATTTTTTGTATTTGATTATTGATTAGATAAGGAAATTAAATCTATATATATAAAAGGACTTGTGCTGACTGACTGAGGTAAGACGCACGCAGAGCCGTAACCGCTGATGGTAGAAACGTGAAATTTGGGCAGATGTTTATTTTCATATTCTGGACATCCACTAAGAAGGGAATTTGAAAAATTTTAACCTTAAAGAGATGAAATAGGGGTTGAAAGTTTGTATGGAAAAAAAAATTCATCTGCACCGATTTTTATAAAATTTGAAATTTATACTTTTAAAAATATTTCATTGAACACGTGTTTCATGGTTTTTAAGAATTCACCCCCTAAGGGTTCGAATAAGAGGTTGAAAGTTTATATGGAAAAATCTTTAAATTGCCACCAATTTTTATAAAAATTTAAATTCAGACTTTTAAAATATTTTATTGAACACATGTTTCGTGGTTTTTTTAGAATTCACTCTTAATAAGCGGGCGAAGCCGCGCGCGCCCCCTAGTTTACATATATGTATTATAATAAAATATAATAAAGTGAGTAATGTACGGTATCGTATTCAGATGTCAAAGCTTATTGTACAAGGTAACTTTGACCAAAAAACATTAACAGTATACCTGAAAAAAAGAACTTTTATACATTATTAGAATGAAATAAATATTACATCTATCTCAAAAATAAAAAAAAATTAAAACACATTTGCTGTCACATTTAAGTGATTTAATCTCATATGTCATGTCAAATAAGATATCAAAATTCAAAAGTCATCTGACACTGGCGATGGCCCATCGCTATAAAAAATTTAAGAAAAATCACATTTAAAATCAATAATATTTGATAAACGATTCACATTTAATTAATTTATAAATAGACGTTATATAATTATTAATTTGTGACAAATCTCTTATCTGTCATGGCTAGAATAATTTCCACAGAAGAAGTAAAAAAACACAGGCGCAAGAGTAGTGTTTGGATTATTATACATGGTGATGTTTACGATGTTACAAGCTTCTTGGAAGAGGTGATTTTAAATTGAAATATGTAAAAGATATGTTTATTAGAAAATACATTTAATTTAATTGAATTGTACAGCTTAATTTTTTAATGAAGAATTTGAAATTAAATTTCATTGATCTTATTCATTTTGTCTAAAAGAACCTTGAATAAGATGTTAGGAGGTGAAAGTTGCTTTTGCATATTTAATTTTTATTATTACTATTGTAGAGAAATGTCCATAACTTTTTTTAATTCATATGAATAACTTGTATTATGCAATACAAGTTAATTGAGTTGACAAAAACGATTAAAGTTTTATTTAGAATATAAATTCAAATAATGTTAATAAATTATTGTAAATTTTATTTTATTATTTATTGTGTACATTAATAGAATATTGGAATAATATTGACATTGTCTTGGTTCAGCAACACAGGAGCTGACTGTAAATGTGATGGTTGTGGGTTTAATTCCCACTTGTTGGTTTATTTTTACATTCTTAGTCTGATAACAAGATAAGGTGGTACTACTCAACAGGCAATGTCTCACAAATTGGATAGTACATGGGTGTAAATATTAGGTTCCCTCTGCTTACCCTGCTATATGCAGGATATGGCATAAAGGGCATGAAGCCAAAAAAATATTACTTATAAAAAATGTTTTCTATTCAGCACCCTGGAGGTGAAGAATCCCTGTTAGATGTAGCCGGCCAAGACGGATCACAGGGCTTTGATGATGTAGGTCACAGTAATGATGCAAGGTTAGTTTAATTATTATAAAAATGTTAATTGGCTTTGTATAGTCACTTGACTTTATGTTACTTACATATGTAAATATTTATGAATATTGTGATATTGGGAAAACAGTAAAGACACCTGTGGAAATTCATTATTTACATTTCCTTGCTCAGGCAAAACCTAATAAGCAATGTGTAAATTGAGGACTTTGATAGAACAATATTTAATAGCTTATAGATACATATAAATAAATCAGCTTCACACTGTATCCCAAATACAGCAGGGTAGGCAGAGGGAACCTAGTGTTAAGACACTCCGTTCCATTTTATTAAAAGTATAATACTTATTTATTTAACATTTGGCCTTAAACTAGTGTAGTGAATATTATCTTTTAATAAAATTAATTCATAATCATAATAATAACTAAAACTATTTTATTCTATATTTACATTATATTCTTACACTACGTTATATTTTCAAATTTACTTAAAACTAAATTGTTAATATTTATATTTATTATAATTCATCCGCACGCAGCGCATTCGCATGACAAACTTGTTTCGAGTTTTTTTGCTGTGCGTGACGTAGCCTGCTTGCTAGCTACGGGTAAAGAGTCGGCTACTATCGCTTGCGACATTCACTTGTTTAAATATTGTACTCCTTGCTTGTATTTAATTTTAAGCCTTATCTTCTTGCTAATACGTATCTGTTTCGCTTATCTGTTTCTTTTACTATTTCTTTAAATTCCTTTATTTCCTTCTGTGAGTGTGTAAAATTATTTTCTTTGTATATCTTCTTAAGTGTAAATAAATTTGGACAATTATTCCACAAAATTTTGGAAATTTAATTTCACTTCATAAATAAAAATATAAAATATTATTAAATAGCGTATTTCACAAAAACCGCTATACTAGTTTTATAATATTTAATTTTTTGCAGAGAATTATTAAAAAAGTATAAAATTGGTACATTATCTCCTGAAGAGAAGACAAAAGCAAATACATCTTGGTAAGTACTTTTTTAAATATTATATTAGTATTATTTTTTATATTTAGTATAGAAAAACCAAGTTATAGAAAAATATTCAATTGTTGATATGAATGACAAATAAAAATCTAAATTCACTCGACAGAAACATAAATAAACTTTACAGTATTTCACATTTTCCAAATACCCATGCTGGCAGATCTTCCTTAAAAAATATAAACCTATTATTTTCGTACTTCCAAAAATAAGTAAACAGTGGATTTTCATATAGAAACAACTTATGTAATTTAATATTAGTGGAAACCTAAACTAAATCTGTGTAATCTAAAGCCTACTTGATATCACTTGACTATCTTACTTACATAAATCCCTTATCATTTAAAAAAACAAGTATCATATAATATAATAATGCTATCTGTACTTTTCAGTTCTAAACTTAGGCTCAAAAGAAGATCAAGGTTATCTGTTTAATTTTATTTCATTAAATAAATATATGAAATAATTTTTTTTTAGATTCACACTTACCAATATAAGGGGCCGTTCAAGTATTACGTAAGCACTGTAGGGTGGCGGGGGGTCTTGGGTTTGCTTATTTTTGATGTTTTCAAAGAAATATTTTTAAGAGGATTGCTTATTTTTGATGACAAAGGGGAGGGAGGGGTCAATTATTGCAAAAAAACTGCTTACGTAATACTTGAACGGCCCCTAAGGGGTAGGAAGCAGAAACCTAGTATTAACTTGTTCTACACCAACGTTAAAGCCAAATTCTCGAGACAATCCGTGAGGTGGAACTCAACGTCGCGGTTTATCTCGTTACCAGCGCTAGGAAATGAAAATATTAAATATTTCATTCCCTCAAGTGGGGATCAAATCCACATACATCCAATGTGTTTCCTTCGTACCATCTTAATACTTGGACGGAAGATATTGCATGTTCAGTGTTGGAACTCAATGCCAGAGTGAGGGGAGTGAGGGAACGAAAATAATCTATTCCCCATATAGAAATCGAACACACAACCATCTCGTTTAGTCAGACACTGTGACACTGCACTTCGACCAACTCTCTCTTTTTTAAAATTTTACAACGAATGCGTAATAAACAATGGAATAAAATATCATATTTTTTTCGACTTCTTTATATTTCATTATTGAAAAATAACCCATTTGTACAGCTCACTTGGAAGATTTCTACGTTTCTCGGTTTCACGGTTTCTCTATGCCTTTTTACTAGATTTATTTGATTTATCAATTAAAACTAGTAAAAAGGTCTCTATTTATTATGATTTTTAGTCTCTATTTTTATTTTTATACTCTAATTAAACAGCTGAAGACACTCTTCACTCTTTGTTTGGTCAATCACTAACTCTCGAGTCTCGTGAGCGAAATCGTGTAAATCTCAAGACCTACTGGTTAAAAAATCTTTGTGTATTGGATAAGTTCATTTATCGAGAAACGTATAGGCTTTATTACATCAAATTAATCATTTTGATTAAATCGAAACGGTACAGTTGGTTACCTGCGATCAGGGTTACTTTGGCCACTTAGAATATGTCATACACAACTTTTAGTCATTTCCATTGGATCACGCGAGCGAAGTCGCTAGTTAAAGTTAGTCGTCCTAGTAATATATTTAATATTATTGTTTTAAAGTAAATTTAAATATTAACAAAAGTAGATTTCTATTTATATGAGAAAATAACGTTTTAAATTATATTTTCAGTTTAAAATCGCAATGCTCAATATGTTCAGCGGCAAGGTTGTGTGTTTTATTACTTTTTTAATATTTTTTTTTATTTTTGAGTTTTTTTAAAAATGTTTTTTGACGCTCCAGTTGTCCGCATATACCAAGAAGGGAAAGGTCAGACAAAAGTTGGAGAACATATGATGGATCACCTAACAGGTCGACATAGTTTTGATTATTGATTTTTATATTATTCGAGTCATTTGAGTTTCTATTAAGTATAAATTCCCTTTTCTTATAATCTTAAATTGCAAAAAAGTAAAAGTACAAATTTTGACATTTTGCAAGACTTTTTTTCTGAAAAAAGAAAATTTGTCATTGCCTTACATTTTAGTATACTTAAGTAAATCTTTTATCATTGATCGATAGTCGAATCGATTAAATTTATCGTAATTAATGAAATCTGGCATGTATTACAAGTCATGTGTATATTTTTTTTTATCAAAAAAATATGTTCCTACAGTCGACCGCTACTTCCCCGTAAATCGGATTTTAAGTTACCAACTCCGCCGAGACTAGAAAGAAGAGTGCAATCTATAATCGTCCCTAAACAAAGGTTATTTACAATATATTAGGGAGTAGAAAGGGAGGATAACCTTCTTCCTCCCTTATTTGAAAACGTACTTTTGACATTTTTTAACTGATATTTCACATTTGGGTAAGCGTTTTTCATTCCTAAGTACGGAATGTATGGTATGGCTTTCTTTAAACGATCTTGTTTGGGTAGTGAACATTTAGAAAATATCTTATTTATATAAATTGTACCTAATATATAAGAAATTCGACATATCTTAATGAGGTGTCGCTGAGTGGTTAAAGCGCTTGAACAGTAAACAAGATACGCAGATGCGAATCCCACATAATTATTATATGTTATTGTAAAATATAAATAAATGAACTTTATGCTGTATCCCGCGTACAGCAGGGTAGGCGGAGGGAACCCACCCACCCACTTTATGCCGAATTCTGGAGACATTGCGTGTTCAGTGGTGGAACTCAACGCTACGCTTTGCCTCGACACCAGAGCGAAGAAATGGAAATATAAATTTAAGTAAATATTTCATATCTTCGAGTGGGGATCGAACTCACAACCAGTCGGTTTTACAGTCACATTTTGTGCCCCTGCACCACGACTGGCCTCTTCTTGTCTTTTAAAATATAGATGTTTTTCATTTTACATTTTATCCTCCAGCGTGTTGAATATATACAATTATAAATGAATATGTAAATTTTATTAAATGATTTTTATTTTAATGTTTTATTAGAGTACCACGAGAGCCGCCACGACCACGTGGTCTGCCGTGTGAAAGGTTATCATTATAAACGTCAATAATTTTATTATAGTAGTGTAATATTGTAGTTTTTATAGTAGTATAATGTTGTTGTATTTGAATTTGTTACTTTTGTTAACTTTGACTTATCAGAATATCAATTGTAATGCATTTCTAGATGAACGACGAAGTGTAACTTATCTAAATAAAAAATTCTATTAAAGGGGCGGCCTTTAGTAGAAAATTTTAACATCTAGTAACACCTATTTTCATAGACCTCATACTAAGCCATTTATATAGTAAAAGCCCACAGTAATCTAAATGTTCACCCTGACCACGAATATGTTCATATAAGTATAATTATATGAACAAGTTAGTTAAAACTTTAGTTATAATTTTAATTTTTACTATAACTTTTATTTGTAATGTTATTATTTTGAAGATACACAAAGAAAATTGTCAATTTAAATGTAGTTATAGTTTGAATAATACTATGCTATATATTATATTGAATACATCAACATAAGAAAAATTTATTTAAAATAATATTTTCATTTTCATTCATTAAAAAAAAATTACTATAAAATATAAGACCGTAAAGATTTTTAGTACAAGAAACTTGTGCTTTAAATTCACGCTGTATCTTAGGTAGGCAGAGGGAACCTGAGAACCTTGTGTTAAGGCAGTTCATTACCACTTAGAAACCTTCGTCTTTGCGTCTTTACCAGAGCTCGGGAATGGAAATAATAATTATTTCTTTCCCCCAATTGGAAATGACACTCACAACCGTCGCGTCAGAGACGCACGCTCTTGCTCGCTTGTGCTCTGCGCTACGACGCCAAATGTTCTAAAACACTAATATATAGTTTACTCTTATATGATATTAATTTTTGTTTCAGCTCAAATTGTCGTCTAAAATGGGCGGTGCTAGCGCTGGCTGGGGCGTTGGTGATCGGCTTCGCTTTAAAGAAATATCTCGCTCATTAAAAATGAAAAATGTACTGGCTTAAACTGTTTATACTCACTGTTTGCTAACGAAAGTAGATATACATTTAAATGAAAACCCTAACTTAACTTTAAAAAAATATTTACCAATAAAAAGACTATTAAAACCCTATACAATATATAATCGTGATTTTTTACAAATCAAAAATATAAGAAATGTCATTGACAGCCAAGTAGCCCCTAACTAAAGATAAGCTGTGTGTGACGGATTTGTTATTATATCGTCAGCTTAGAATGTGAACCTGCTAACACCCTCCTAAGCATATTATCAGTTTACCAAACGTATTTAAAATAAAACTATGATACATATACGCATATTATCAGAAAGTTTATACAATTGCTATATTTAATTGAATTATATTCTCTATTATATTAAATAAATTAAGTAAATTTTGTATTGTCTTTAAACTTTTGAATGCTATGATAAACATATTTTAGCATGTTTACTTACACTCTAAGTTGACAATATTTATAAATAAAAAAATATACTTATAAATAAATGTATATTTAAACAACAAATAATGTAGTAAATAAAGAAATATCTTCTATGTAAAAATATATTGTACCTAGAGAGTGTTACCATTATACATATACAAAGTAATGTTAAAAAACCGAGTGTAATTTTTGATGCATTTATGTATTGTTTTCTTATTTAATCATGCTCAAAGCATTTTTTATTATTTATTTTATATTTAAAATGGCTGTTATACCTTCAACTTATCAATCGATGTATTAGATATGGCAATAAAGTAGTATAGCAATTATATTTTCGTTTGTTTTCCCAAAAAAATCGTAACCTTTATGCTGATTTTATTTATGCTAATTTATAAAAAAATTGTATATATTTTAAAATTAATTGTAATATTTTAACATTCATCTTTTTAAATAAAATAGCCCAACATTAAATATAAAGAATAATTGAAATATAAATATAATAATTAATCAACAAATTACTAATCCGACGTAAAAACTTAGCCACCACAGCTCACGATGCATGCCCGAACGCCGCAAATAGTCAAAAATTAAACGACCTTAGGAGACAAGTTAAACCCCAATTTGAACAGCTCAGAGTCCATCGCTATCGTCCCAGGTATTCCAAATAAAATCCTAAAGAATCTTCCGATTAAATTCATTTCTTTGCTGGTTTCAACTCTCATCTAGCAGGCTGGTCCTTTCCTACCGAGTGGAAGGAAGCTACAGTCACAGGCTTTAGCAAGCCTAAAAAATCCGCCAACCTCCCTCCAGCTACAGACTTACCGAGAGAATTATTCTCAGTAGATTAAAATAAATAGTCGAGACAAAACAACTGTTCATCAATGAACAGTTCGGTTTTGGATGCCACTACTCGTCCATACACCAAGTTCACCGGCTTACGGAACACATCGCGAAATACAACGTCCGTAGATCGATTCGCAGCGACTCGGCTGCTATTTTCTTAGACATAGCCAAAGCCTTCGACAAGGTCTGGCATAAGTGCCTGCTCTTCAAGCTGCCGTATGGCACTGCCAGAGTCTCGTTCACATTATTCGAGAATACCTGTCGAATCGCACGTTCCGATACAGATTAGAACGGACACTATTATCCTCTAGACCCGTTCGCGTATGAGTCCTACTTTGCTCCATACTTTCAGTATTATTATGCGCGCTATACACCAGCGACATCCCGCTTACAGATCAAGTCGAACTTTCAATTTATGCCGATGACACCATCCTTTACACCACGGATGGCTCCGCTTGGAGCCTAGCCGAAAGACTGCAACGAGCTGCCGACACCCTAGGTGATTGGTTTAGTAAATGGCGGTTTGAGGTTAACCCGGGCAAAAGCATAGGCGTCCTAAATCTAAGGGTTAAAGAAAATTAGGTTACTACACTAGCTTCGCGCTGCATCTTGCATGTAAAGAGACAGAAAAGACAGAGAGAACTTAAAATTAAGACACGCCGTTCTCACGCACCGCCCAATTTTTAAGACATTGTGTGCTGAGTTCACAAAAGCCTAACTTATCTCCTACATTAAATTTAAAACGTTTATGTAATACAAGCGGCATATACTACATAATAACTATATACAATATGGTAGAAGTAACACTGCATAAACATAAACAAAATAAATTGTTATTAATACCTATTTTTATTTTATCAAATTTATAAAAAATATAAAATATTCTGTAAAAAAATATCAAAGTCATTTAAAAAGTGAATATAAAATAAACATTTTCACTATATGATATTACTAAAAACAATGGAAACTACTAATAACATTGTTGTGATACATAGTATGGCAACATTTACTTACGGAAGAATGAAAATCTTTATTAAAATATAAAATATTCTATATATCAAAATATACATAGAACTCAAAAATTATATAAAATAATTATTGCGAAAAATAAAACAATTTATGCTAAATGCAAATATCTACTACATATTACTAAAAACATTAATGTGATACAAAGTATGGCAACATTTATTTTTAGGGGATTCCCCGTTGAATGGGGACCAATTTTAGCTGCATATGTAATAACATGGTATACGTAGTGCTGCTCGTGAACGTTATGGAAAAGATGAGCGAATGGACCTGGAAAAAAATTATTTGTAATTTTACATACATTTTGTAATTTATACACTAGGTTGTCTCTCATTACTCCTAAAATGATTTAAGTTTAAAAAACTTATAATGCAAACGTAAAATAAAAAAAACAGACTCAATGTATTATAATTTATAACAAATCCGTTTAGTAGTAGCGGTTTTCATTTTTATATAACTAGCTATACATATATGTTTTCATGAGTAGTAGTTGTAAGTCTGCCCAAATAGGTATATCTAAATAAACAGATTATTAAAAGTAGTTATTCAATAAAAAAATATATTCACCTTTAGCATAAACTATCACATCTCCACCACCATGTATATTTTCATCTAACGTAATAGCTGCTATTTGTTCATACTTCATGTTGTCAGTTATGTTAGTCGTCGGGTTTTGTCTTACAATACGAGTGTCAGTTTTGTCAGTTGTGTCATTTTGGATAGTGTATTGGAACGAGCCTGGACCTCCGGTTCCGTAGGCGAGGGTAGTGTAGTTCAATCCGTCGTAAGGGGAAGGACCTGTTACACCTGAAATTTTATTTTGGTTTTGTTATTGTAATTACATTGGAAATATTTTTTATTGTTGATTTGTTACATAAAATGGAAGAATGTTTTTATTAACATTTTATTATTATGAAAATTACATTAATTCGTTTGTAGTTTTTTCTTTATCTTCATATAAACATATACATATTTTATACAATTATATATATGGAATTGAGATTTCGTTAACTAAGTTTTGGACTTATAACAGATAGTATAGAGGTTAAAATTTTTCAAAATTATTTTCACTGGTAGCATTAAACATATTTAATATACTAAAAACAACCTCTAATTTTTGACTGTCGGACTGTACCTGCGATTGTTGTGAGTTTTGTACCCCGATTTATATCATTATATTTAAATTATTTTGTATAACATTATTAAAATTTTGTTCAGCAGGAACATGATATAGCTATATAAACTTACCAAATATATTAGACCCTCTCTCCGGATAACCGTTAATGGTGAGTGTATGTGTATGATCACTAGTCACTATTAACAAAGTTTCATCATCGGAATATGAAGCTGCGACCCTCACTGCATCTTCCATGGCAGCAGATTCATCGACTGCCAGTTTTGCTCTTCCACGGTGGTGAGCCATGTCTATGTTACCGCCCTCTACCTTTAGAGAATGTTGTTTATTTATCGGTGGTGGTTTTATAGTACGGTCGACGACTGAAGTAAGGTTTTCCGAAATTAATTAAAACTAAAGTGATGAAGATGGAAAGTCTGCTTAAACTACTCGCCAATCCCAACCTCGAATTGTATTGTGGGCGGTGAAGAAAAATACCAAAATAAATTAGCACAGCCATCTACAGCTAAGGCTAAGCTATAGCTAAGCATCTTGAGGGTGTCCAGGGCTCGTCGTAGCACTGTACAGGTTCAATCATGACACCATTCAACATTATCTCATTCACATTTCATACCTAATTCCAAAAGTTAGTTTGCATGCGCAGCGGCCCATCGGCTGACTGTAAGCGCGATGGTTGTGAGTTCTACTCCCATTCAGTGGAATGAATTTATTTAACATTTTAATTTCTTTCATCTAGTATCAAAACAGCGTTGCATAGAGTTCCGCCAGCCAACGCGCTATATCTCGGCTAATGGGTGGTGAGTGGAGAACGGAGTGTATTACCACTAGGTTTCTGTCCGCATGATACGATTATCAAAACAAATACGTGTGCTTAAAGCATTATCATTATAATCTTTTCTTCTTCATTATAATTTTTCAATGAAACAAAATTAAAATGGGGTATTTTAAATAGTCATAGAGATAGCTCTATTCATGGCTCCATTCGAACCAAAATTCTAGGTAATTTACATGGCATGAGCTCAAAGCATCTACTTATACGCACCATAAGAAAGAATCCATTTTTGTTCTTCTTTAGAACTTTAATAGCGGTGTCCACCATCTCACTGATGGAGGGCATCCCGTTAGGGCCCTTGTTTCTTTCACTTTCATAGCGCAAGTGAGCATTTGCAAATATACCTGTAAGTTTATACACGTTTAATATTTTAGAGAATATATAATAATAACAAGAATATATCTACATATACAGGTGTCTAGTTCGTGATTAAATTAAATTAAGGTACCTATTGGAATGCCTATTACCTACTAGAGTGGCGAAATAAACATGATTTAAATATAATCATACCTTCGAATGGGAATCGAATCCACAACCATCGTATTCACATTTAAACTATACCATTGCGCCATAACAGTTTTCATGAATAATCCTTACCTAAAAGATAATCAGTATTGTCAACATCAACCTCCTCCAGTTCTCTGTTATTAGACACCACACTATATCTCAGTTTTCTGTCTTCTTTATCTTTTTTATATTCCTGTATCAGGTTTCTGCCATCGGATCTTGAGCAGGCCCACGAACTGATGGGATCGTCAGGTGTACTTGATACATTTGATAATAAACTTTGTCTTCCACCACCCATTATAACCTGGATTTATTTATGTATCGCTGGTTATTTCTTATTTTGTATTGTAACGGTTATGATTTTTAAGGAGAGTATTAGAATTTATCAATTTGCAAGTAATTAGTAAGTTATTTTTAATCTATTCAAACCCTAAACCATAAAAGATTTTATATTATAGATCCGTAAAAGCTATTATTGTATTGAATTACAAAAAAGTTTATTTTAGTTTCAACAATTGAAATACTCGTATACCAGCGAGGATGTCACGGTGAGAATGAAGAAGAACGTGCTCAGCTGGTTTGGGCACATCGAAAGAATGAGTGATGAAAGAATGACAAGACTGATTTAAGATCCAAAAGTGAGCAGTAAGAGACGTAGGTGACGACCTCGGTTGACCTTCGAAAAGACAGTATCCAAGATACTGGAGGAAGGTCACGTAAAAAGCATGAGGACCCTCAGGATCTATGAAGAGGTTGCTGACAGTCGACAAAGCGAAAGACCTTATACCTCTGCCGCTTTGTTCACTGTCATCTTTTCAGAGCGTAGCGTTTGGCGCTCCGTTCTCTCTGACTATCCCGCTAGGAATACAACATGAAGCTAAATGAAAACTGAAATATGATACTGCAAAATTATAAAAAGAGAGTGTCCTAACACTAAGTTTCTCTTGCTTTATATAGACTACTTCTACGTGGGGAAAATTCTTAAGAACATTTTGAAATAGTACGCAACATAACCAAAACTTAAAATCTACTTACATGAAGATCCCTTCCTGGGAAATCCTCAATCATTTGTCTGGCAATATCCTTGCACTGTTTGCTATCATCAGGTATGGCACTATCGCATTCCCACTGCCTGGCCGCGCTGTGGGCGTATACAGGGCCCGGAGTGGCGTGTGTTACACGCATTGTTGTTACAAATCCTATAAAATAATATATATATATATATATATATATATATATATATATATATATATATATATATATATATATATATATATATATATATTTTTAGCTTCTCGCTATATTAGTTTATACCAGGGTACCAGGGGCGTTTATACCAGGGTAGGCAGATGAAGCCTTCTGTGAAGTTTCGGTCTCCATTTTAGAGAATTTACATGCTGAATAGCGGAACTCATCGTCATGCTTTGTATTTTTTTATTATTGTTGCCAGAGCAATGAAATGAACATAATTCTTTACCTTTATCGTGGGAATCGAATCCACAACCGTCACGATTACAGTCAGACGCTGTTCCACTGCGCTACATCGACAATTGTAGTAAATACATTTAAAACAAAGGCAGTCCCATTCCTTCGCGTTGAGTATTGACTTTTGTATACGTCGACTTTGCTCCCACCACGTTTGTAACGATATACTAAAATGTGTCTTATTATGTGTCTCTACAAACCTGCGCTCTTACCAGCCTTCAAGGCCAACGCTGCAAGAGATTCCAACTTTGCACTAGGATTTAAAGAAGCTGAACAATTTCTATGTTCAACACTCGCATCCAAACCCATAGTGTGTTGATTCACTTTCACCCCGCAAAGTAGAGCTGTGGCCGTGCTGGCTGAATCTGGTACCATTTTGTTAGCGGAATACGTCTGTAAAGTAAACCTATGATCTATAACAGTATCTAAAAGATTGACTTGTGCTAAGTTTTTATTATTATAAAGAAATTCAACATAATTAATTATATGCATAAACATAATTAATTATATGCATAATTCAATATATGCATAAAAGGAGGAATAGGTGTTTTTTTGTCTTTTGCTTCATTCAACATGGCAGAAACAAAGCCCAGTCCGATTTCTGAATTTTCGCCCTAATCCAAATTGTGACAGACTTCAAAATTGCATTGCACCTCAAAACGGAGAAATGAGAACAATTAATTTCCACAAGTTTCAATCGATATGCCGATACATCTTATTCATTGCGTTTGAACCAAGCTATACAAAACTGTGCACAGCTAGATAGGTAAAAAATAAGTTTCTTTTCTATTTTTATCTAGTTAGTAGAACTCACCGTCTCTGTATTTACTATGAACAATAATATTGTCAAATATTTATTACCAAAAAATAATAAATTTACTCACTTTCAATAATCCTACATGCGGAAATTTCTCATACGAAAGTCTATGACTTTCCCCGCCTTTATAGATTCTTGTTGCAGTCACGGTGTTCGGCCCCATGCCGTCGCCGATGAAGAGAATAACATTTTTTGCTCTGCCTTCGTTCCATCTTACTTTTAACGCTTCTTCGAACTCTTCGGAAGCCAGCTTGCTCCAATATTTAGAATCTGGAGTTGTTTATATGTTTGTGAACAACTAAATACAATTGTAGGTAGATACCTAATTATTTGATGAAATCGAACTAAATGTACAAAAAGTATAGAAGTGGCTAATGTAGGATGCATTCTGTTTAACCCAATATATAAAAATTTTACACTGAGGCCATCATTGCGTAGCGTCTGATTGTAAACTCGACGGTTGTGGATTTTCATTCTCTCAGTAACAAAGCAAAACATGACTGAAAGATAGCAACGGAGTATCTTAATTCTTAACACTAGGTTCTACCTACCATGCTATATTGTGAAGTTATATTTTATAAATATTTATTAATATATTACCTATACTTATTTAAACCACTTTTCTTGAAACAGTAAAAATCTACAATCTGTTTTCCTTTTATTTAATCAAAATAAGATAAAAAATGGGGCTGTGGGCTATGGTATCTAGACAATGGTAACGAGACGAGATTTAACATTCCACTCATTTATTACATATTAAATTTGGTTATTTATAAACTACAAAACAATAGCGGAAAATTATTTTACAATTGCGTTCTTAGCAAATAAATTTAGTGTTTACTACTTTACCGTACTTACTAGCTTCACGCTGTATTCCTAGCGGGGTCAGAGAGACATTGGCGTATCTATCTAGAGGTATTTTCTTTTGGATTTTAGCTTTGAACAGATAATATGTCCGTCTAAATGTTGTTTTTCTTTAATGTTTCGGGGCAAATTTTGTTGTAAGTATAATTTCTGGGATGGGATGAGACTATTCACCCGGCTCCCCGCCTTCCTACCGCCCACCTTTCCGCCATAAATCTTTTTTGCCATTCTTTCATCACTCATTCGTTCAGCGTGCCCAAACCAGCGTGTTTATAAATAGTATTATCGTGCAATACCGCTACAGGGCTATAGTGTCGCAGGGTTGGACTGTAAGCGCGAATGTTGTGGGTTCGATTCCCGCTTGGGAAAATGAATTGATTTCTTCCCACGCTGTGGGAACCAAATCAAATAGCGGCGCTGAGTAATGAGTTTCGCTACTCCGCAGTATCGAAAATAGGGCGGTGCGTGAGTAAAATATTCTTAACACTAGGTTCCTTTGCTCTGCGAAAACAAAGAATAACATAATTTTTTTATGACTACAGTGTAATGTCACGGAAGTTACAACTTCACAGGCGGAATTGAATAAACAGTAGGTATTTGTAATTGTTTATATATTTTGAGGCGTGGCGCAGGGGCACACAGCCACACGGCACACAGTGTGACTGTGAACTCGATTCCCACTCGAGGAAATGAAATATTTATTTAAAATGTATATTTCCATTTCTTTGCACTCAACACGCAATGCCTCCAGAATTCGGCCCAAACTTGGGACAAAAGGAGTGTCTATACACTACGTTCCTTCTGCTTACCCTGCTGCGTGCGGGAGACAGTGTGACATCTGATTTATATTTTTAACGCAATTATTATTAAGATTAAGTTATCCCGGTATTTGTAATTTTAGGAAGGTCGTACCCGTTTTAATTAACAAAATGGGTAATGCCAATTCGCGCTTAGGTACTGTCACGTTAGGTACTTTAAATGAAAGAGATTTTGAGTAATACACATATATTAACAACACTAGGCAGATGAAAGTCTTAAGACATTCCCTTTCGAATTTGAAATTTTGCGAGACTTTGCATGTTGACTGGCGGAATTCAACGCCGCGTTTGTCTAATAAGTAGTAGAATATTGTAAAAAGTGACAATAATAATATTTTCTCAATTAAAAAAAAACGAAATTCGTCTCTATTAAATAACTTTGTTTAAAAGCTTTACGCTTTGTTCTACACATAGCGTGGTAGACAAAGGGAAACTGGGAACCTAGTGTTAAGACACTCCGTTTCCATTAAAACACTTACGTCGCCCACTTTCCGCGGAATTCTAGAGGGATTGTGTGTTGAGTGGCGGAACTCAACGCCGCGTTTTGCTTCGTTAACAGAGCCAGGAAATGAATGAATCGTGTGGGAAACGAACCCAAGATCAGTCGCACATTTAGGCCCTACGCTACAACTGGCCTCGAAATCACATAACAGCTGTAAAAAATATAAACAGTTATATAAATATACATAAAGATGTTACGCATAACGCAAAAGACAATCACTCACGTTTGCTTTCTACATATAATAAAATGTATTTGAGTAAATTAGGTAAATTTTTCGTTCGTTAACATATTTTTAAGAGGTCAGCTTAACTATACAGTATGTTAATTAAAGCGCATAAGTATGTTAAAACATCTAAAAAAAACAATTTGATCCACTTGTAATTATTGTATGTAGCCTAAATGACATCATCATCATGGAGCTGGTCTAACCCTGATGATGGAGGTGGGACTCTGAATAGTGGAACTCTTTAGAGATTACTACTAAAGCATTCGAGTTTAGGCTCGTATAATTTATAGCCTCGAGCACGTTTGTTCAGCAATTTTAATACTGTGGATAAAGGCGTGTTTTTTGTAGCTTCATACTGTATTCCGCACATAGCAGGGTAGGCATAAAGTATAAAACCTGGGAACATAGTGTTAAGACACTGGGTTACACATACGTTGGAGACTTTCCCTGGAATTCTGGAGGCATTGCGTGTTGAGTGGCGGAATCTAACGCCGCGCTGCCTCGTTACCAAGACGAGGCAATAAAAATACAAATTTCTTACTCACGTATATTTTTCGAGCGAAATAGTCATAGAGAATTAGGAGTCCTAATTGAATTATTAACATTTCTGTAATTGAACCTATAACCATCGCGTTTACAGTAACTTTTCCTTATTCTATTTTAATAACAAAACATTATGTAATACAAGAAGCAGAAGCGCTTATTCGACGGTTCAAATATATTGACGTTTTTCTTGCATCATTTCAATGGCCTTTTTTTACAGTTATCGCTTGTATCCCATATACATGTATGTATATGTAATACAAGCGAAATAGATAGATAAATCAGAATATGCGGAGGGAAACTAGTGTTTCAACACTCTATTCTTCACTTTCCGCCGGAATTTTCGTTACTTAACGTCGGGCTTTGCCTTATTAAAGATCGAACTTACGACCGTTGCGTTAACAGATGCTATGCCGTTGAGCCACGACGGTCTCAACAACGAAATGATATTTAGTATTTATTTTATATATTCTACCTTTGTTCAACATAATCCCCAGTACCCAATTCATTCACTGCATGCTCCAGTTTACTTAAATTAATATAATTTAACTTTCTATTATCCATTTTAATATATATATTTTTAATATTTAGACAAAGAAAATCTCGTACGTATAATTTCATAGTAGATTAATATATAGGTTATTTTGTAATTTAAAATGCACACAAACCTTTTCGTAATTGATAAGAACATTGCACTAACAAAAACACAAATAACACGACCAATCTGCTCTTGCGCATTTTGACAACTAAATGACACTTGACAGTTGACTATCACATGACGTTTCATGCTTATAGTGTTTTTTTTATTCTTTATGGTGATCGTTTTTTAATCATATAATTCAATATTAAATTAAAATATAATTAATAATTAATTCCCAAATATATATAAACGTAAGTATATGTTTTTGAGTGTTAATTGAAAATGGGCTCTTAAAATATTTTTGTGCGATAAGTTGCTATTAGATTATGCATCAGAATACATGTTTTTAATTTAATTTTAATAACGCGTTCTACGTATACATACCGAATATATGGATATGGGAACATGAAAACATCAAAATTGAATTCAGTTTTTACCTTTTTTTTGTTAATTACGTTATACGTTTATAATTTGTATACAATCATAATATATTTTATTAAATGGGTCGTCAATTACGATTTTGTTAAATATTTCTTAGTATTACGATATTTCTTTCAAAAAAAATTCAAAAAGTACGCTAGTAGTTCCTACGTACAAAGGCACATCTACTATTTCCCCTATAATATATATAAATACTATAAGATCGATAATATAATTAAGTACTAACGAGTTGGAGTGCTATAAAAGATCTATAAGTATGGGGTTACAATTAAATGTGTGATAGAAATATATCAGTCGTCGCGATCGATCGACGCGCCGCCCTGCGCAGATGTGCAGCCTCCGTTAAGGGGTAGCTTCTGTTAACTATCTTAAAAAAAATAATTAAATATACAATATTTATAAACGTAGGATAATATATGATTTATATAGTAGTTATTATCTGATATATATTAACTACTACAAAAATCATATAAAAATTTTGGCGTTTCGGGTAAAAAATACCAGCTATCTTGTCCAGGCGCAGGTAATTTATCTCTAACTCTCTCTCTCTCCCCTACAACGAAATGTAGAGTAAGAAAAAAATATGGAAAATGCAAACGAGCGTACGAGTCATTGATGGCCACTACAATTGAATGAAGCAGTTTCACGCTGTATCCCGCACACAGCAGGTTAGGCAGAGGGAACCTAGTGTTAAGACACTCCGTTTCCCACTTTCTGCCGAATTCTGAAGGCGCAATGCCTTTGCCGTTGAGTGGCAGAACTCAATGCCGCGCTTAATCTCGATACCAGAGCGAAGAAATGGAAATATAAATTTAAGTAAATATTTCATCTCCTCGAGTGGGGATCGAACCCACAACCAGTCGATTTTACAGTCACACTTCGTGCCGCTGCGCTCAAACAAATTCGGACTGGCCTCATTGAATGAAGCAAATATATCTATTTTGTACTGTAAACTAAACAAAATTGAGATATTATTCAGATTTGTTTTTATGGAAAAGTCAAGGCAAACGAGAAACACCAGTGGAGCTGCAGGTGACAGGCTGCAGGAGGCAGACGCGTTTTTTGAAGATATCTAAGTCGTATTGACCTGGAAACACTGCTGCAGTTAGTTTCTAAGAAACCGCATAATAGTGGTGGCCATGTATCTAGGTGGTATGGTATTTTAGCTTATAGAGTATTATGCGGTTAGAAAATTCGACCTCTAATTCGAATTCTAGGCGCTTTGTAATAAATATTCTGCAAAATTATTCGTAGATTTATAAATATAGCAAAGGACATGCCCTTAAGGATTTTCCCAAGTTGAATCAAAGTTGCCTCAACATTGTAGTCGTTCACAATGTCTAAGTCATTAAGACGCGAGTGCTAGACTCTACTACTAGAGATAACAAGTGTTGTGAATGTATCAATTATACTATAGTTCATGAAGAAGATGGTGAGTTTCAGTTGATATTTATAAATTATTTATCCTTAAATTTAGATTTTAAGCAATGCATTATTTCCTAAATGGATTAAATGTATTTCTTTTTAATGTAATAAATAATATTTTTTTAGAATCTCGTAAAGTATAATAAATAATATTTCTTTTTAGGATTTCGTAAAGTTCGTCGGATATAAGAAAAATTGAATTTCAGAATTTTCCTTAGACAATTTTAAATATTTGGTGTTTCTTGGATTTTTTGGAGAAGGAACAAAAACGTTGGTAATGAAATATAAATAATTTTAATATTAAAACCCAGTTATGTATGTAGTATCATTCTGTACATAAATATATTTTTTTAGACAAAATGGAGCTCCCGGTTTTAGACAAATTCTGCTTTATCTTCGACTTGAGGACAGGATGTATCACTATGGGGATTATCAATTCGGTTTGTATGAACATTTATATTTATTTATTTATTTAGTTTTATTAGGGAAACAAACAGAACTGAAAATTCACAAACATTACACATTTTAAAATAATACACATTCCAATCAAGTTTCCACATAAAAAAATACAGATAACTGACAATAATAACATATGATCAAATTAAAATTTATAAGATAAAAACACATGATAAAATATAATACTAAAAATTTAAGATTAAAAAAAAAATTCTATTAAATCAAATAAAAAAAAAATAATTAAATTAAATATTAAAAAAAAAACAAATTTACATTCTAAAAAAAAAAAATACTATAAATTAATCACAATTAAAACATTTCATTAGTTTCTTTTTAAAATCATTAACATCATTGTTTATAAAAATATCCAGTATTGATAAAACAATTTATTGTAACTGGTGCAGGCTCTATTGACAAAGATATTTTGTGCATGCTGGCTTCTATTAACGGGAGTATTAAATAGAATAGGATTACGCATAACTCTTCGAGGGCATCTAAAATTAATGCAACTTAAAAGGAATGGGGAGTTCATATGATTTTTAATTATCTTGAATAATAATTAAAAATCATTATCATTAAAAATTATATGTAATTTACATTCATAATTTAAAATATAGCAAAGAATCGTTGATCCAGGCCAGTCGTGGCGCAGGGGCACAAGTGTGTAAAAGCGACTGATTGAGGGTTCAATTCCCATTTTGGGAAATGGAATATTTATTTAATTTTATATTTTCAATTCTTCGCTCTGGTGTCGAGGCAAAGCGTGGCATAAAGTTCTGCCAATATACAGACAATACTTCCAGAATTTAGCGGTAAATGGAGAACAGAGTGTCGTAACATTAAGTTTCCCCTGCCTACCCTGATGTGTGCAGTATACAGCGTAAAGCTTATCATTGACCAATTGATTGCTAGATTTTTTTCAATTTCATAATATGATGAGTCAATTTCCAACTTGCAATGTATTAAGAAAGCTCAATAAACATCTGTTTTGCTGTTTCTCTGAGCTGCCAATGTAATGTCTCAGCTAAATGAAAGCTTAGCAAGCTTTACTTATTTTTTACGATTAATAAAACAATATAAGAGGGCTTCTTGTCTGTTGCTTATACACAGATACTCACTTTCGTTTTGGCGGTGATCCTGATAACCTTCGCAGTGGACATCAAAGATGCAGCTGAGTCCAAGAAGGACGATATGGACAGCATGTCATCCGTCGTTTACACCATCGTGGTACTAATCGTTGTTCTCCTCTTTGTCAAGTTTCTTCTGGACCTGATCTTTGTTTGGGCTGTTCATAAGGTATTTTCTAATATAATAAAAGAAATAGATTAATTTCAAAAATTAACAATGATTTTTGGCAAACTAGGTCAAACTGGTGTAATATATAGTAACCTATATTGTTTAAAGAAAAGTCTTTGTAACAGCTAATATTAATACTATTTGAATAAGAAAATAAATAAAGTATGATTAAAAATTCAACTTTAAGCTTTAATTTAAAAATTAAATACATAAAACAGAATTGATATATCTGAATATTATTTTCGTTTTTTACTTCAGGAGAGAAGCGGAATCATGAAGAAGTATTGCATCTTCTGGATCGTATTTTTAGTGCTCTTCATTATTGGTTTCCTGAAGACTCTGTTTCACATGGGCGCTGGTCATGTCATAGCTCAAATTTTGTTCCTAGGTAAGTTTAGAATTTCTTTTAATTATCTATAGTGGGTAGCTTAATAGCCTTTTCCCACCATCCTTTATATGTAAAATATCACGTAATAATGACTAATGACACTAAAGGAAATGGAATATTTAATATTTTTATTTCTTCGATCTGGTAACGAAGCCAAACGCATCCTTGAGTTTCGCCAATCGACACACAATTCCTCCGAAATTCGGCAGAAAGTGGGGAACTGGAACGGAGTGTCTTAAGACTAGGTTCCCTTTACCTACCCTGCTATATGCAGGATACTTTAGACAGCATTATCATTGTCTACTCTTTTACTATAACCGTATCCTCTAAACAATGATCACACATTACGGAGGTAGATTTCCATTTATTGAATCATATTCTATTGTATTTATTTAATATAATATACCTAAAATACCTAAACATCCCCAAGTACACTTTGTCAAATAGGATCAAAGAAATAAGTTGAAAGACACCTTAATACATATTCGTCCCGTCGTAAATTGATGATAAAATATAATGAACAATCCAATCCAAAATGTACTCGAAGCTTAAATATAACCGAACTTTATACCTATTTTCAGCTGAAAATTTTTACTATATCGTTGTGATCCGGAGCTATTTGATATCGATCAACGAAGATGGTGTTTTGTAAGAACTTTCATCTTAAAATATTTTTTTTATATAAAATTTAAATTTTTCTGAGCAACAAGAGTTTATTATAATTAAAAATATTAATTTATATATTTTATACCTTTATTTTTTATAACAATAATATCTTTGTTATCGTAGAACAACGACGGGTGTGATATTTGAAAATATTTTTGTTGAAATAAAATTTTAATAATCTAATGCAAAATAGATTATATTAACCAATAATTTGCTATGTTAGAGGCCAGTCTTGGCGCAGCGGCATGAGGTGTGACTGTAAAACCGACTGGTTGTGGGTTCGATCCCCACTCGAGGAGATGAAATATTTACTTAAATTTATATTTCCATTTCTTCGCTCTGGTATCGAGGTTAAGCGCGGCGTTGAGTTCTGCCACTCAACACGCAATGTCTCCAGAATTCGGCAGAAAGTGGGGAACGGAGTGTCTTAATACTAGGTTCCCTCTGCCTACCCTGCTGTGTGCGGGATACAGCGTGAAGCTGATTATTCATTTGCTATGTTTTATCAAATCCAAATGTAGCAAGAATTGTAAATTTTCACATACACTGTTGTTCTATGAAACGATACGTTTTAAATGTAACATTTTTAGTATGATATTAATGCGTTTTGTATTTAATATATGTTTTATTCTTGTTGTACAACGCTATTTGCAATAGATACAGATTATTTGTCCGGAACTTATACAAATGAAGGCTGATTTTAACAGTTTTGACTATTTGTCTTGTTAAATTGCATAGATATTGAACATGATTATGTAAAAGGATTCAATATCTTTTTAAAAGATTTTTTCTCTCATATGAAATTTATATAAGTATTATATAATAATAGAGAGAGAGAGATTTATATTATACAAGGTGGAAGTGTCAGCACCACGACGACGAGCAATGAAACCACAGTTTTAACTACTTTATTAAATTCTAATATAATCATTTGTTTGTTTCCAAAAATGAAAGTGTTTTACAAAATAAATAACAAAATTATTGTTGTAATATAAAACGCCATTTGTCAAAAACGACGCACGCACACATATACCTATCAAAGGGAAACCGCCACATACGACTTATTCCGAAATCGAGTCAAAGGTATTGGCGGCAAAGTTCAAAGATGATTAAGCTTTAGTGGTATTTTGTAGTAGTATGTGTTTACGTTATCGGTATCTATGCGTAACTCCGTCACACGAAACACAGGTATGGATAAACATTTTGAAATGAAAAAAAATCCTACGTCTAAACTGTTGAGGTATCTTGATTAATTTCTTTAAGTATGGGTTTAAAATATTTTACCATATATGCTGTTCCCGTAAAAGGAGCGCTGACACTTCCACCCTATAAATTGATATATTTTAAATCAAACGTCTTTTAATTATAGCTTTACTAAAATTATACATACCTACTGTTGTTATTAAAGTATTTATATTTAAAATTACACGCATGATATTTGAGTCCGTTTATCATAATCGTACAGATTATATAATATATTATTGTTATTATTCCTTTACAGTTGTAATAGAGGTTGTGATTTGTTACATTCCATTATGATTACCGTTAAATGAGGAATCATCATATCATAGACGCGCCAGAGACATAGATTACTTCTGGCAGGTATCATGTTCATTACAAAGTTTTTGTTTTATTTCACATTCTTATGGGCGTATCTAGAAATGAGGGGATTTCCAGGGGAGGGCTGAACTTTAATTTTGAACAGATATGTTCGTCTAAAGCTTATTTTTAAAATTTCTAGGTGAATTTTCTTGGGGTGGGCACAGCATGGTAGGCTGAGTGTAACGAAGTGTGGAGCCAAAAAAAAAAAAGAAAATCAATGTTACCAAACATCATTGATCATTTGCTTAAATCTATGTTCAGAATTAATTAAAACAAACATTTATTAAATTTTAAACTGTAGTACAATAATGAACATGATATCCCGTTATCATATTTTTGTCTTCCATATAATAGTGATAAGCTCTCATTGTTTGATACAGTTAAATGTACTTATTTCCATTTGGTGTAGTTGGTTAGTTCCATGCCGCGTGACGCTATCCACCTTGGTGTAATCGTTTTAATATTTATAGTTTATTATTATTTAGCTTTTTAATCTATAAAAAGAACTAATTTTCTTAGGTATGTATTAAGAAACACGAAATATAATTTATAAATGACAAAAATTATAGCCATTTACTACTTTTATACAAAAAATAAGCTTATTTATATAATAATATATGTTTATGAGGTATTGTCATCGGATTCGGGGCCCAAATTGAAAATTAATCATCAAAATATTACTATAATTACACATTGTAATAGTTTTCAAGTGGGACCCAAGACGGCACTGAATATATGGCAAATTTAAAAAAGTTTTTAAACTGACATAAAAAATATATTTTTTAAATTAGTTCTTAAAATTTTTATCAAATCTAGTTTACAGCTAGTAATAGAGATTAAATTTTTGTACCTTTTTGCATTTTACCTTACGTTTGGATAAAAAAATCTACCAAATCCCTTCCAAATTGTACTTTGGTATTTGTCACGAATTTTTGCCAAATGTTCCTAGAATCTTAAGTTTTGTAAAAGATGTTTATTTTAGACGTTATATATTACACAATATTTAATAATTTAATATCACGATATCATTTTTAATATTTTCAAAAAATACTTATATTAAATATTTTACACAATTCAAAACATTGAAAGAAAATTTTCATGATAATTTGCGTATTGGCGAATTTACTTAAATATGAAAAAAATATATATAGTTGAAATCATTATGACATGTATTTTGAATTAAAAAATAATTTTATGTATATGTTATGTGAGGGCCCGATACTTATAGGTATATAGGTACAGTAAAGATTTTGTGATAATTATTTGAAATTTATAAAATCTTAATTTGTATTTACGTATACTGGGCCCAATATATATGTATAGTCAACGGTAGTTGCAGTGTTCACAGTGTAGCGGTTTGTTATATAATTCATATTATATAAATAGTCATAGTCGCCTCTGTATATTACTCTGTACACGGAGGTTCCAATTAAATGAATATAATAACGACAATAAGACGTCCTTCGCTTTAATTAGTTAATAGATCGTGTCTATCGTCTGTCCTACGAATATTTCGAGAATTAGTGGAATGGGTTTTTCATGAGTTCACTAGTTTTTGAAAAGCGTAATCTTTTAAACATATACCCATGCATAATATATAAAAATAACCATTTGCAATTTTTAAATAGTTTTGTAATACAACTATATTTTTAAATAATGACCAAATAAGATAAATAAAAAAATATATTTTTTCCAGTAAGATACAAAAAGATGCCATTTAAAACAATTATTATTAAGCCATCAGAGCTTCTTTAAACTATACCTGTACATATCGTATAGAAGTCAGTGATGCAAACAAAACACTATATATATTGACAAAAAGCCAAAAAATGTACTCGTAAATTATCTTTCTAAAGAAGAAAACTTGTAACTTTAAATAGATTTTTTAAGCTGTTATTACTCATTTTCGAAAGTTAACTATTTTTTTAACTTTTCAAACCCATTTCATTAATTTTTATAGTTATATATAATATAAAAATAGCATATATAAAATGAAGAGTCACCAATAAAATAACTCTTAACTAGCCACATATCTTCGACCTTAATACTCTATCCCTTTATTATAAATGTATTCCTATTATACAATGTATGACAATTAAAATTATAAATATTTTATCTTAGAAATGTTTTATATTTTATATCTAAGGTCTGTCCACATAATAACATATAAATTGGTTTGGTAAATATTAAAAGAGAAGCCTTTTAATTTGTATCTAAAAAGCTTCGAAAAAGAAACGTTTAAGTGCTTTGTAACGTATCCTAGGCCATCTATGGATACTTATGTAATTTATTGAATAATAATATATCTAATAATAACTAATATGCTAAAATTAGAAAATACATCTTTTATATATAAAAATAATTATTTTTTTGTATGAATTGCTCTAAATGATTAAACTAAGAAGGAACTATTTAGAAAATAATAATTATTTATATAAACAAAATTAGTTGATGTTAAGAATAGTTAATAGATCAAGAAAATATAAAATGACTTTATAACATACATATTTAGTTTGAGTAAAACTCATATATAAAGTTTAATGTAAAAATATTTAAAATGTTTAACATTCATAATTGAATTTTGGTGTATTACCTCATAAGAGCTTAATTTAACCGGATACAATAATACAGGTTCGAATATATGAAAAGTATCTTAAAAAAATATGAAAATAGTAATTATTATTTGGATATTATTTTATTTGCTTGTCAAAAATTTACTTCGAAAGAATATAATATCCTGAATTGATAATTATAAAAAGATTGATTAGGCTTGAGCGCCTGTACAGCGTTTATTTACGCCATAGTCCAAAACGAAACGGTTATATTTGTTAGTTCTTTCTTCTCTGTAAAATAAGGATATAATTTAAATAAATGTAACGTGAAATATTTTGTGGACAGACTTATATTACTATAAATATTTGCAGTTTCAGCAACTACTTAATACACTAATACTAAAGATCAATTGTTAACGCTTTAAATGTCGTCGTAATTATTTACAATGTGAGATTTATATTGATTTTATATAGATATTGATGTTTGTGACTGTTGTACATCGCTTTGTTAAACGCAGTGGGTAATGGCAATAAAGTATTAAATGTATTGAATCATTTTATTTATAATTCCATAGAAGAATAAGTTTCCATAGAATCTTCTGTATTTAATATGTAACATTTGTCTCTATTTTATGTATTGTTGGAGATCTTTTTTTAATAACTTTTAGAGATTCAAGCTTAAGGTACTCTTAGGTCTCGACATCTTCCATGAAACCCTACCTAATCCAAATCCTGGTATTATAAAATGAAGTTGAGAGAAAGATCCTAAAATTTTCATATTTTAATATTAAAATTAATTAAGTAATAGTCGTTTTATCGCAATATTTCTTGTGGTAAAAGTCGAAAAAAAAGTGACATCTAACGTATAACAGATTATATGCCATAAAAAAAATTACAAAAGAAAAAAAAACTCTTTTTGATCACCAGTACATTTTAATGGTACATACAAAATATACAAATTCGAACAGGCAATAAATAAATAATGAATAGAAAGCGTATAAGATCACAATGTCTCAGTCTCCTCACACGTCTACATCGGCAAAGCAGTTTCGCTGTAGTTCATCTTCATTTTCCGGTACAAGCTGTTCACTACCATCAAGTAGTATATCGAGTAAACTGAAAATTTGCAATAAATCTTTTATTATTTTATGCCGTTTAGCTAATTTCAATAGATGCCATTTTGTATCTATTTTTAAATAAAAAGTGTAATGGTAAAATCAAAAAAAAAAGTTTTCACAAAAAGTTTAAAAGATTAATAATTCTTGTTTTGATAGTAATGATCAAGACATTACACATTTTGGTAACATTTGGTTTAGCCATTTTGATTATATAAAAAGTCTAAATATTACGTTACTTTTATGTATTTTAGAAATGTAGAGTAGATACAGCGAACCAGAGTTGCAAGTCACTCTGTTTTTCATTGCTTATTTACTTCAAGACAGCTTTTTGGGAGGCGGGGCTTTACTTATTTTTAAATTACCAGACTATTAAAAAAGGAAAATATTTTAAATATAAATATTTCCTTGTGTAGCACTGTATAAACCAATATATAAATCATGAATTGTACAATATACGGCCAAACATTCTCAGCGCGGTACAGTGTCGTCTTATACCATTTTTGCTAATTTAAGTGTATATAAAGCTGTATCCCGCACACAGCAGGGTAGGCAGAGGAAACCTAGTGTTAAGACACTCCGTTCCCCACTTTTCGTCAAGTTCTGGAGGCAATGCGTGTTGAGTGGTGAGACTCAACGCCGCGCTTTTGCCTTTACACCAGAGGGACGAAATTAAAATATAAATGTAAATAAATATTTCATTTCATCGAGTGGGGATCGAACCCACAACCAGTCGACTTTGCAGTCACACATTGTGCCCTTGTGCCACGATTGTATTATTGAATAAAATATAAAAAAAAGACTTCTAAAAATACTTACTAGTTCCACTTAATATAAATAAAACTATTAAGGCAACGTTCCCAGCTCCATCGAGATAAGGCTTCAGCTCCGGACTGAAGAGGCAGGTGACCACGGCCACTAGGAACAGGCACAAGATGAACACTGAGTTGAACAGCAGCGATAGTTGGAGACAACCTGGTCTCCGCTGAAATATTATATTGAAAAATTGTTATGAACATACTTTAAAGTATACTAATATTATAAAGCTGAAGAGTTTGTTTGTTTGAATCTCAGGAACTATTAGTTCATAAAGCTATAGACAAATATATAATACGAATGATAAACGTGATATATGTTTTATCCAAGATAAAAATATTTTTTCAATTTGAGTATTAACGCATTCAACCGAAGAAACTTTATAACAATAATAAATATATAAATGATTTACAGGGACAAAACATTTGTGAGACTGTATTATTACATATATTTAATAATACAAAAAAAAATAATAAACGAAAATTCATTTTCAGCTTCACGCTGTATCCCGCACACAGCAGGGTAGGCAGATTGATACTAGTGCTAAGACACTCCGGTCCCCACTTTCTGCCGAATTCTGGAGGCATTGCGTGTTGAGTGGCAGAACAAAACGCCGCGCTTTTGCCTCGACACCAGAGCGAAGAAATGGAAATATAAATTTAAGTAAATATTGAATCTGCTCGAGTGGGGATCGAACCCACAACCAGTCGATTTACAGTCACACTTTGTGCCCCTGCGCCACGACTGGTCTCAAATTCATCATCTGGCCTAAAATTCATCATCTGACTCAGTTAGGGAATGAGAACAAAAAGCTAAAAATGTCTAGAAACAGACAAAAACAATTTATTTTACGTACAATACACGAACAATAGAGGCTATTTACTACTGCTCTATGTAAAAAGAGCTATTTAAGTAATGCTTACTTACTGCTGTTGTTTACCTAAATCATGTTTTTGATCGAGATTTCTTTTTTCCTCACAAGTATGTGGAAAACAGAATATAAAACTTAGTACTTAACTGTTATTAGACGATTGAAATATCTAGTAGTTATTATAAGTATTAAAAAGAAATGTAATGATATTTGTATATATCAATCGGTAGATAAGATGAACGAAAAGCACATATCCTATGTATATTTGTTATTAGAAAATGTCACAATCAGAACATTTCAGTTCCCTCTTATGCGGGTCGGACTCGTATAATGGGAATACATAAAAGCTGACAAATTCAAATTTACGGACGTATGCATTCATTTTGTATGAAATCAAATATAATTATAAGTGTGTAAAGTTTCGCTGTTTTCCTTTATTTGTACTGCATATTTTTATTTCTTGCTAAATTTCATAATTGTAGGTACCGGTGGAATATTTGACTTTTAATTTCAGTTTGATACCTCCACGCGATCTCGAGATAAATGTTCTTGACAGACGGACGCAAAGTGATCCTATAAGGGTTCTGATTTTTCGTTTTCAGGTACAGAACCCTAAAAATGGTGAAATATATAAAAAATCGAGAACATTATGTTTCTCGGCTTCTTTTACTTAATATTTTAGATGTACCTATGTTACCTACTTAACACCTAGTTATCGCAACAATTATTCCCACTTACTCTTCCAATGCCAACAAGAGCGACTATATTGCTAATAGCGGAGAGGGTGGCAAACATGACCAATGTCATAGAAATAAGATTGTCCTCTTGTTCCCTCTCTCTATGCCTGGGAAGACTCCAGGAACCTCCAACTATAGCTGCTATACACGCAAACTGAAAAATTAAGGATATTTTGATTAGTGTCTAAACTTTTTGTAGTGTCCATTATTTTGCTTATTTATAAGTTTATAAGTTACTAGAGGGCGCGCGCAGCTTCGCCCGCTTATTAGGAGTGAGAGTATTCTAAAAAAACCACGAAACACGTGTTCAATAAAATATTTTTAACAGTCTGAATTTAAATTTTTATAAAAATCGGTGGCAATTTAAAGATTTTTCCATATAAACATTCAACCCCTTATTTGAACCCTTTACGGAGTGAATTCTTAAAAACCATGAAACACGTGTTCAATGAAATATTTTTAAGAGTCCGGTACAGATTACATTTTTTTTCCATACAAACTTTCAACCCCTATTTCATCCCTTAAGGGTTAAAATTTTTCAAATAATGTCCAGAATATGAAAATAAACATCTGCCCAAATTTCACGTTTCTACCATCAGCGGTTACGGCTCTGCGTGCGTCTTACCTCAATTTTGATACATAAGATTTTTATAGACATTTACTTATGCATGTGGCATTTACTCTTTATGTAAAAATATTACTTATTAGAAATCATTTACTATTACCTCGTTAAAGAAAAATAACATAACACCGTTTAATATTTTAGAATTTAATTTAACTTACTGTTGACAACACACAAAGCAAAAGGCCACCTTTCTCTAATGATAAACAGCCACAACACCGCCTAAGCATCGGCAACGCCATCGTGTTTCTGAAAAGAGGACAATCAAACATTATAACGAATACAATATCATATTTAAAATAAACCCTACAGTATATAGTAACATATAATATTGGACATTTCACAAGGAATTTGTTAGTGTTATATTTCTAACATTGATTACTAAGGAATCTTTTCCTCATTTCTTAAACCAGTACTTACATATAAAGAAATAGGAAACATAAAAAAAAACAATTTTAAATACTTAATTAACAAAGTCGTTCATTAACGCCCCATATTAATAACCTATCTCCAACGTCAATCTTAGATTGTTTCATATATCTATCCCATCTCTAGATTGGATCCAAATCACAGAATTCCTATTAAGCACCTATTACATGCATGTACTCCTATGCACCTAGCTGAGATCAGGGTCAGGGACCACTCACTGTGTGAATGTGGCTCCTCACATACTTTTCACTTGCCCTAAGCTGATCCGTCCCTTATACGATGTCCTTTCTCATAAAGTTCCCCGCCCCCTTGACGTTCAATGTTTGTTAATGTTTGTGTTTAGTCCTCTATGTCAATTTTTATGTAAATATATTAGATATAACAAAATTAAATTGTAACACCTTAATGTGTTATATTTCTTATTACTAACCCTCTCTCTGTGTTATGTATATAATGTATATACTAATTTGATTTTTTTTTATAGGTGAAGGCAACTTTTAACTAGATCTTTTTTTTTAACATGCATTCTCCTATTGTGTAACATTATCTCTTTTTTACCGTACAACCTCCTTCGTGTTTTCTCCACACAACGTGACATTGGCGAAGTGACATGTGCCCTACTGGCACACTCGGAACGCCATAATCAAAGAACCATACACCATACCAAGAACCTATTACTATTTACCAGCAAGTATTTTGATTTTACGAAACAAGCTTCATTTTCATTTTTTGGCATTCTGTTCATATAAAGAAATTTGGTAAATTAGCTAATAAGCAAAAAAAATCGTACTTTGCCTGACTGATTTTTTTTGCGACAAAATCGAACTTACAACCACTGTGTAAATGTCGTATGCCTACTGCTAGGCTATATTAACTGCGCTACGATTTTATAATTATGATTGTGATTTTATAATTTTATAATAGATTATTATTTTCTAAAATCATTTAAAGAAGAAAACAATTAAAAAGGTAGGTAATATGTTATCTGTATTAAATATTAATCAACAAAGTAAATAATGTTACTTTATTTTACAATATACAAAGTATAACCTTTTATATGGTTATAGAAGGTTGTACTTCGGTATATATGTGTATGAGTAAACATATTGAAGTGTCATTATTAATCGTTATCTATTAATCATTATATAATATTTTAAAGTTCAAATGTTTAAAGTATAAAAAATATTTTTTTCTCCTTACGCTGTATTCTTTTCACATATAGCAGGGTAGACAGGAAGGAAGTTAGTGTTAAAACACCTCATCGCGTTTCTAACAATATGCAACAAAAAGTTGGCTACTAACTTAGGAGCCAATTTTTTGTGCTAAAGGGATCATGGATCTGGATTCACGGAACGCTCAACGCTTCCAGGTTCATACGATAGTTAACATCATCATAGAAGCCTTCTCTACATATAGTGTCTGTGTGATTGTATGTCTCTGTTTGGATTCACTTATATGTGATCTAACATCTGTACACGTGCTTATTTAGAAAATGTATAAAAATTTGAACGTAGCGGGACTCGAACTCGCGCCTCCTGGAAACCGACCGGGTTTCTTTCCTAAGTGTGGAATAGCACTTTAAAAATGTTAAAATTATCTATACTCGTGATTTTACATCCACAAATGCATTCACACGGCCAAAAATATGATACCTTATACCCAGATAACATGTGATCCTACATCTATGTGTATGAACATACACTCATTCAGACCCCCTTTCACGCATAGGTAACTACTAAATATACTAAACAAAATCTAATAAAATTTATTGTACAATATATGCTAAGTTTTAAACTCCAAAAATAATATATGTCTACTATTGGTTCCCTCTCTAGTAGGGAGATAATTGCTCCCTAAAAATATACGAATTTTGAACCCACAACTATCGCGTTCAATGAAATACATTCCAACGCTGTGATGTCGTCATTATTACAAGTATATTAAACTGGGCAAATATAGAACAACTGGATGTGACGGCATTCGGAGCAGGCCACGGTTATTTCAGTCGCCATAAAGGCGCCTCCATACAAAACTTACACTCTTGTTCGTATAGATAAATTACAATATTTTGTTTTAATTTATGTGTTCTATTGTAACATTTATAATTGAACTTTGGATGTGCGTGAATATAATAAGTTAATGTTGTAAATTCTTTTCCTTATCTATTTCTGCTTTTTATTTTCGCTTCACGCTGTATCTCGCATTTAGCAGGGCAGGCAAGTTGTATTTAGTGATAAGACACTCCGTTCCCTATTTTTCGCCCAATTTTCGAGATATTACACATTGAATAGCAGGACTCAACGCTGTGCTTTGTCTTCTTTTGAGGAAGTGAAAAAATGCTCTTTCTCGAGTCATTATCTCTATATCTTATAAAATAAGAACGCATTTCGTCTCTGTCTGGCCTTTCTAAGCGATCTTCTTCTAAACCACCCAACGGATTTTGATGCGGTTTTCATCATTAGGTAGAGTATTTCTCAGGGAAGGTTTATATATAGTTTATTATATGTATATTTTTTAGTAATTTGACATAAATATGATAAATGTGCATAAAGTCCTACCCGTTGAGACACTTTCACGCATGCGCTGCCTTAATGGTAAGTCTTACATGAAAATAATGTACAAGAGTATTATTTCTCTTAATAAGATCTACAAAAAAGTCAGCGACAGCATATTTGTATCTACTAAGGATAACATACAGTAAGCATATTTCTGTCTAAAAATAGTAATTTAAATATATTTTTTATTGTGAGGGATGTTTGTCGATAATAGTATCAATCCTTATCCTTTTAAATACTTTATTAATTTTCTACGTTAAACGAAGATAAAAATTGCTCTTTACACTAATTTGAAATTACGAATAGTTTTAGAGAAAAACGCATTTAATTGTTGACACATCACGCCGGCTATAAACCGCAGTTTTGGCGCAAGTTTCATTTATTACCTTACTCTCAGCATATAAATAAGTATATTATTTACGTTGGCCATTTAATGGAGATCAAAACTGTCTTTTACTGTTTTTCATTTTAATAAGTACTTTAGAAGTTGTTACAATATCAAAAAATCCTTG
>JAATLQ010037271.1:0-50773 GCA_013421005.1 Heliconius erato x Heliconius himera | reverse complement strand
ACGTCGTCAGAAGAAACAGAAGTAAAATAGAAAGAAGAAGTATCGGAAATAAAAGGAATAGATTTAATGGTATTTATTTTAGTACTACGATTTAATATTCTGACATGTGTGAAGTGTTTATTCATTTCATCAAGATCCGTTCTGTCGCTAACCGCAGTAGTTTTTCGGAAGCCTCCTATACCCATGGAGTCGAGAAATTTCCAAACTCCAGCTGAATTGCTATTTTCGATGGAGTTGTGCTCAATTAAAAGGGAATTAAATATACTAATTTTTTCGTTAATGGTCGGAGCATTTAATACACTATCCCAATCCAAATGATTTAGATTTTGCAGGAAAGCTACGTTATTAAAATTTTTAAAACTCCTGCGCATAATAAATATTAGGTACCAATTAAGAAATAAATAATATAATATATAATTGGTGAGGCCAGTCGTGGCGCAGTGGCACAAAGTGCGACTGTAAAAACGACTGGTTGTGGGTCCGATCCCCGCTCGAGGAGATCAAATATTTACTTCCATTTCTTCCTTCATAATTTTCAGTATAAAAAAAAACTAAACTAAGTTCACGCTTTATCCCTAGCGGGGTAGTCAGAGAGAACAGAGCGCCAAACGCTACGGTCTCTACATATCTCTTTCGCATAGTCCACTGTCATGAACCTCTTCGTACGTGCCCTCCGGTGGGCCTCATGCTTTGTACGTGACCTTCCTCCAGTATCTTTGATACTGTGTTTTCGAAGGTCAACCGAGGTCTCCCCCTACCTCTCTTACCGCTCACTTTTCCATCATAAATCTTTTTTGCCATTCTTTCATCACTCAATCATTCGACGTGCCCAAACCAGCTGAGCACGTTCTTCTTCATTCTCACCGTGACTTCCTCGCTAGTACTTGCCATTCTGTGTACCTCTTCATTGCGGATTCGATCAGCTAAGCTGACTCCGCATATCCTACGAAGAGATCGCATCCACACCACAGCATTCATCTTTCTTTCATTTTTCTTCTGTAATACCCACGTTTCGTTGTCGTATAACAGAGTCGGTACCAAAACTGCATTGTGTACGGCCAAACGCGCAGCTGTGCTGACGTTTCGCCGTCACATCAATGCAGCTAAGGCTTCGTTCACCCTGTTACCGGCAGCAATACTCCTTTCCACATCCATCTCGTATCTTCCATCTCTACTGAACATACTTCCCAAGTATACTACTTCATTATATATTCATATAAATCCTTCATAATTTTTATTATAAATCCTTGTTTCAAAAGGTGCATCGATATCACTAAAATTATGAAGACAATCGATTAGATTTTTTGTTTCTTTATTTGAATTAAATAGGCCTCGAAACTACGGGACCGATTTGGAAAATTCTTTTATAATTATGTGATTAACGTGTAAAAAAAATACCAAAAAAACCTTATATCGCGTACGCTGTGGAAATTATAGACAATAGAGCAAAGTGATGTACTACAATTTTATAGAAGACATCAACATCTACAAAAAAGTTTACGATACCATGTGTAACTGTAAGAGTTATGCCACAATAACTAATTTGCAAAGGAAAATGTGCAAACTAACTAGAACAGAGCCGCCATCGTAGTACAGAGAGGCATCTAAAAAAAATCTAAAAAATATATGTATTATTGTGAAAGAATAAAAAGAATGTGTAATTCCTAATAGATATACTGTTTTATATTCTGTCATAATGAACAGCTTTAAACTTTGCGTACAAAGGTATCCCGTAGTATATCATGTTTTTTCAATTATTATTACCAATACAATATCGATACTAATTTAGTATCTATATATTTAAATATATTTAATATTTTTTCGTACTTTAGTGTTTTTCAGTGGAAAATATAGACAATTTTTTAATTTGAGAAAAATATTTTATTAACTAAACGAGGCCGGACGTGGCGCAGAGGCACAAAGTGTGACTGTAAAATAGATTGGTTGTGGGTTCGATCCCTGCTCGAGGAAGTGAAATATTTATTTACATTTATACTTTCATTTCTCCGCTCTGGTGTCGAGGCAAAGCGCGGCGTTAAGTTCCGCCACTCAGCACGCATTGCCTCCATAATTCGGCGGAAAGTGGGGAGTGTCTTAACACTAGGTTCCATCTGCCTATCCTGCTGTGTGTGGGATACAGCGTGAAGCTGATTTAATTTTTAATATTATCTATATATATAAAAGGACTTGTGCTGACTGACTGAGGTAAGACGCACGCAGAGCCGTAACCGCTGATGGTAGAAACGTGAAATTTGGGCAGATGTTTATTTTCATATTCTGGACATCCACTAAGAAAGGATTTTGAAAAACTTTAACCCTAAAGGGATGAAATAGGGGTTGAAAGTTTGTATGGAAAAAAAAAAATCGGCACCGATTTTTATAAAATTTGAAATTCAGACTCTTAAAAACATTTTATTGAATACGTGTTTCATGGTTTTTAGAATTCACCCCCTAAGGGTGCAAATAAGGGGTTGAAAGTTTGTATGGAAAAATCTTTAAATCACCACTGATTTTTATAAAAAAAATTAATTCAGACTGTTAAAAATATTTTATTGAACACGTGTTTCGTGGTTTTTTTTAGAATTCACCCTTAAGTGTCCAAATAAGCGGGCGAAGCCGCGCGCGCCCTCTAGTTAACTATAAAAATGTTGGTAGTATGAGTTGTAATAACTATTGGGTGCTATTAAACAAAAAAATACATTCTCATTTATATAAATATGTTATATGTATATCTATATATATATAAAAGAACTTGTGCTGACTGACTGAGGTAAGACGCACGCAGAGCCGTAACCGCTGATAGTAGAAACGTGAAATTTGGGTTTCACCCCCTAAGGGTTCAAATAAGGGGTTGAAAGTTTATATGGAAAAATCTTTAAATTGCCACCGATTTTTATAAAAAAATATATTCAGACTGTTAAAAATATTTTATTGAACACGTGTTTCGTGGTTTTTTTTATAATTCACTCCTAATAAACGGGCGAAGCCGCCCTCTAGTAATATAATATATAAGATACTATATGTTATTTTAAGCTTTATCTTAAAATAAATAAACATATTTTGATCAAATTTATTTCCTTAAAACATTAAGAGTTGTTTCTGGTTCTATTTCTTTGTTAAATATACCCCCAATAATATTTTTGAATAATTTAATGAAAATCGAAAATGCCACCCTATGGTGTAGCTGCAAGCTGGTCTCTAGTATCATATATATAAATAGACATGTATATATTTTTAAGATGTACAATACAGTTTACACTGCACACAGCAGGGAACGCAGAGGGAACCTGGTGATAAGACACTCCATTTTTCATTTTCCACTAAATAAAAATCACCCCAGAGAGGGAATCATCAACATGCATTGTGTTTACAGTTACACAGTTTATGTATATGTAATAATCTGAAATAATCTAGTGTTAAGACACTCCACTCGATTCTACATTTTCCGTTCGAGGCATCGTGTTTAATGCTGCAAACTCTACAGACATTAAGTTTTTACCATTAATTTGTGGTCTTGATTTTAATATATTGAACACTTACAGTAGTAGTACAATAATTTAGGGTCAATAGAATTAATTTAAATAAGAAGCCACTTAATATTATCATAGGACTTAAGTATTCATTTTGAAAAATTACTAGAAATGTAGTTTAAATTGATTTTTGTCTCTTTTATTTTATTATGTCTAAAAATGACCAGCAATGAAAAAGTTGTCATATACAATATACGTTGAAAAAGTTGACATTATAATTAAATGCATTTTTTTGTTATAATATACCTTGATTAGTTCTTCAGGTTCAGGAGGGTCACCCGGTGGAGTATTTGGGCTAATTGTAGTATGAGAGTCATTATGTGATTCATTTGAGTTTGACTTTGATTCGCTCTTTTTTCTTTCTTTTTTCTCTTTAACCTTTTCCTCTAACTTTGGTTTTTTTTCAGATACTTTTGGCTCTGTTTCTGTTGTTTTCCTTTTACTCACAATTTTTGGTTCTGCATCATTTGGATCAACTGTAATACAGGTGACAAATCTATTACAACATTTGCTTTTGAAAGAACAAAACTTAAAATGATTATGAAATTATATAACTAACACTTACCAGCTACTTTAAAGTCTTGGATTTTCTGTGGTTCATATACTCCTCTTTCTTCCCATATATTAAGTATTCTATGCAAGGAGTGTTTAGTTTTTGAGTTAATTCCAGTTTTGGCCATATGCTTAAATGCATCTACAAGAACATTGCCAAATTCTGTGCCATATTCTGGACCTTTCTTCTTGCTATTTTGAATAACGTCATTCGCCAAGTACATAAATGTTAATTGTTTGCTATCTTTAGCTAGAATATACAATAAAAAAAACTTTTAGGTTATATCATATTAAAACAAAACTAAATCAGACAATATTACAATGATTATGATCTGTGCGAAATTTAGATTATACTCGATGAATTATAAATATGTTAGTAAAAAATATTTGATTAGGTGCTCAATGTTAACAGAAATTAAGCAAATTGCCTTCTTATCACTATATTTTTGTAAGTACATTTTTTAAGACTACTGTAACAATAATTACCTTTTAAAAGTTCTTTATACCACGTTTTAACGATAGCGGCATGATGTTTTCTATGATGTATAAGCCACAATGACAATGTTTGTATACTTTGTTGGCTAGAATTTAACTCTTGCAATTTACGAACTAAAGCATTTTCTGTAAACCCGGCCATAGTCACATCAAGATGTCTATGTTACTAGGTTACGTATCAAAGAGCACCACAAACACGCACAATTCACTTTTATTTCGATTTTACTTATAGATACTAAAACAGAAATAATACGAGCGGTTAATGACTTTGACGTATAATATCGCCTATCGCCATCTTCTGGAAACGGGCAAAGACTAAAGAGTATAGTTATGGCACATTAGGTACACAGATTAAAAATAATATATCATAGACAAGCTTATACTTAATCAAAATCACCTACTAAAGCATTTAGTATAAAAAGCTTATTTTATTATTATAGCGAGTGAAGTGAGCCGAGAGAGAACCCTCTTAGTCATTTACAATTATATTTTTTGTTGAGTTAATAATTGTAACATTATTTTTGGGAAATTAAACTATAAAGAATGATCCATTTAACCGTAAAACAATTTTATATTTGAATCTAGCTCTAGGCCATCTTTGATCAAATATAGTAATCAAATATTTATACTCGTTTAAATAAAACCAATATTTTTGTTAAAAAATAATTAGCAAATCGTATCATTTTCTATTGACCCCTACATTTCGTATACTTACAAGTATTTCATATTCTACATATAGTTTAGAAATATATACAATACAATGTTTAAATATATCTTCAAAATTTACAAATACAAGTGAACAAATCAATGGTAGCCCTCATGGTTTACCGGATTTGTAATTTAATAGATAGAAAAGAAAATAAAAAAGAACAAATATTTAAAATATGTAGAATATGAAATTTGATTATCAATAATGTGATAATGTACCTATTATTAATTTTAAGGATGAGATAAATGAAAATTACATAGCGTTCTTATAACTAGATACCTATATTATAATCAGATTCATACTTAATACTTAATTAATATTTGTCTCCAATACATAACTCGTTTAGTAAAATTTTAACATGTTAATATTTGTTATATATTATAAGCTTGTAAAGTGAGAAATATAGTAACCGAGTTCGAAAAAATATTAACACGTTTTATATTAAATAGGTACGGATATAGAGTTTTTCTCTATATTTATAATTTCTTAAGAAAATATATGTGTAAAAAGCTAAATTGCTCTAAATTAGTACAAGAAACAAAAAGAAAAGCTCTAATTTTTTTATAAAATAATCATTTCATAACAATGCAATATAAAAAGCGTTAGGTAGCGCCAACTAAAGGCACATCTCTGTCTGGGAGGATGATTGAGCCATCAAATTGCTCTGGGTGCTTATAAGAGGTCTTGAAATAGTTCTGTAAATAATATATGTAAAATTGAGGCTTACTAGTATAACGTAGTTTGCCCTAATTTTAAATAACCTTAAGGTGGTCTGGCGGAAGTAAAGGCCCACGTGAACGGTCTGGTAATAATAAACGATACGAGCGTTTCTACTTTAACATAGGTGAGCGTGTACATTTAGTTGGCGCTACCTCTGGTGCCGTGTCATCTCAGGCTATTATAATGATTTTATCCTCAGATTTTATAATCAATCTTGAAAAATATAACATATTTATGTATTAATAGCCTTGACAAAACGTAGTCCTGAATTCTGTAACTCGAAATGCGAAATTTTGAATTCGGGCAAAAAGTCAACAATGTGAATGTGGATGTATACTAGAGGTAGATTCTCAATGTAGGTATACCCTTTAATAAGCGAGTTAAATCGTGAAGCTAGCAAAGTCTTAACCAAGATCAGCTGATGGTGTGGATACTTTTCTAAAGGATTTAAATTTTTAACCGACCTCTGTAAGAAAAGGAGGTTATCAATTCGACGGTATTTTTTTATTACCTCAGAACTTTTGACTGGGTGAACCGATTTTGATGATTTATTTCAAAGCTAGTGCTCCTCGTGTGGTTCCATTTGTTTTGGTCCATTTCTGACAATGGTATCTATGAGAAAATGATATAAATATTAAATTTACAATAGGTATGTGTGTTTTTTAATTGAAAGGATACACTTCAAGGATAGTTTGTTGAAAGTTTGGTTGGGTTTTGATTACGGGATCTGGTTGAAATTGAACAAGAGGATATACTCCTTTTCAACCAACTGCAAAAAAGGTTCCCAATTCACCCGAATATTTTTTATGTAGGTATGTTCTTGTCAATACGCCAAAATGTTAGTTTGCACCAAAATAAAACTTAAAATTGAAATTTTACATGGGACAACCATTGCCTACTCGTTTGAGAAACATCCTCTTAAGGTCTACCCATCACTTAAAATCCTAAAATAAATTATTTTTAAAGAAAAAAATAGTTAAATTAAGAAAAAAATATATAATTTTGAAGTCGGTGTCAAGTAAAACAAACAGGCTTAGTAGTTCGATATTGTAGTAAGGTTGTTGTATTAGCTTCACACCGACTTCAAAATTATAAAATCTTTTTTAAATTATTTTTGTTTAACAAAATCAAAGTACGGTTTACCTTATGTAAAATTACTTGTTTGAAGTCGTTTTTTTTCTGTTAAAAAATAATTTAATGTAATGTTTTTAAATGTGTCTCTTTTTTATGAAATTTTATTTAACATAAATGTATGGAAGGAAGTTTGTTTTCTAGGTCAAATCTTGCAAGCTACATTAGAAGCAATTTCTTTGAAATTTTGCACACATGTTCAGTTCTGATGACAATGAATATGATACGCATGACCTGATCCTGACATCCAGGAACGGCTCCATTCAACTGATCACTTCTGTACATGCGTTCAACTATGACAGTCAATATCAAAGTCAACCATGGCAAGGATGTTGCGCTAGCTAGAAGTTGGCACCTTTCAACAGATCTTCTCAACGGTCGACAGCATAAACAATTTTGTACTTGCGTTTGTATCTGGTGAGTTTGTGCTCATTATATGCTTTTTAGTACAGTGAATAAAAACGTCCGCTTCACGCTGTATCCCTAGGGGATCTAGTGTTACGACACTCCGTTCCCCACTTTCTGCCGAATTCTGGAGGCATTGCTTGTTGAGTGGCAGAACTCAAGCTTAGCCTCGACACCAGAGCGAAGAAATGGAAATATAAATTTAAGTAAAAATGTCATCTTCTCGAGTGAAGATCGAACCCACAACCAGTCGGTTTTACAGTCACACCTCGTGCCGCTGCGCCATGACTGGCCTCTTTTTTTTTAATAAAAACGTATTATATTTAAACTATTTATTTATTACCAAGTTTAATGATTAATATACGTTTAATTACCACTAAGTAGCGTCATAGGAGTTGTTTTTTACAATAAATAATTAGCAGCAGTTTATAATGGACATATATCTATATATCTTTCATGCTATTCTCAATAGTCTGTGGAGAATATCATTAATCATAATACCGGTAAGAGCTTCGTTTCTCTCAGTTTAATTATATTTATTTGTTATGTTGTTTTGTTTTAAAGTTTTACATGTCAACCATAGTATCGTCGTAAAACTTGGAAATGCCGCACAGCGTTGATCTATTGCAATTAGTAATTTGTATAGGTATGTAGGTATATTTATAGAAATAAAAAATAATGAGTAATATTTCACCACAACTCATATCTTTCCGTGAAATTTTTACTTCTATGTTTTCCGGTTAAGACACTCCGTTCCCCATTTTCTATCGTATTCTGAAAGAATTGCGTGCCAATTGGCGGAACTCAACGCCGCGCTTTCCTCAGCACCAGAGCGAATAAATAAAAATATTAAATATTCTATCTCCTCGAAAATCGAACCGACAACCTGTCCCATTGTGGGTCACACAAACGCTGCTCTCTTGAGAAAAATGAAGTTCCTAGGTAGTTGAGTTCATGAGGGCTAAAAGTGCCCTCATAAATGTCTAATTGACGTAAGAGTATTTAAAGGACTAGAACAGCTCTTCCATAGGTCAAATCCAGTGTTTAATTATTTTATTCCTCTCCTCCGTAGCAATGTTTCTGTATTATGTAGTGGGTTGTCGTGATTCGTTAATACAACGGCAGCATATGAAATACTGTCGAGTAGGGTGCTCTTGATGATCACTAGGAAATTTTCAAATATCCAGCTGATGACTATCGACGATACATAGAACCATTAAGGATTCTCCGAATCAGTAAATAAGAGTATTTTCTGTACTGGGTGGGCACAAGAGAGTTTTTTACTTACCTTTTCTTACTTCTTATCTTTTTTTTAGTTATAATTTTCAGCTTCATGTTTTATTCAGCACAAAATACGTGGTGTGTAGAGTGGCGGCACTGTACGCCGCGCTTTTGTCTTGGCTTCTCGTTATAACTTGAAACAAAAAAGAAATTGAAATAATGCTTATATTTTGAAATGTAGAATACGTAAAGAGGAAAAGGTCAACTATTTTGTTATAAATGTTATAAAGTAAGTATATTAACTAATCGAAGATACTTTTTTATACCCATAAATGTATCACAACACGTATATATGTGTCTACAATTAGGTAGCCTGGTCTGTTTTTCAGAAGATCTTTTTCGTATATTTTTAGGGTTCTGTACTTTTTTAGATAAAAAAGGAATCCTTATAAGATCACTCTGTTGTCTGTCTGTCTGTCTGTCCATTTGTCTGTCTACCAAGACCCTTTATCTCATGAACGCTTAGAGATATCGAGTTGAAATTTAAACTATATATCCAGATCTACGGCCCCATGCTTTCGTGATAAAAAATACATTTCTTTACTTACTTAGAAAAAAATATGGCCGTTTATATTGAAAAAAAACGCGTATTTCGACAATAAAAAGAAAATCAATGCATAGGGTACTTCCGGTTGACGTAGAGTTATGAAATTTGGCAGCTAGCATCTACAGTACTAGTTCAGGAAAAAATCTGAGAACTATACATTTGTGGTCAAATCCTAAAAAATAATAGCCTCAAAAGCTAAGTCTGAATTTCAGAAAAAGCTCGAGACCTTCAATTTTTGTACGGAATCTCAATGGGCGAGCACGACTCACGCTTGTCCGGTTTGTATTTTCATACCTACATGTTTTTAACTTTTTGCCGGCTTGGGTTGTTTTTGTTAATATATATTTTTTGTTAATACCATTTTTTTGCCCAACGTTTCTGAAAAGTATAAATATATTATAATAATAATTATGGATAGTAGCAGTGGTTAATTCATTAAGATATCTTCAATAGATACTGAGAAAATAAACTTTATCTTAAAGGTTTTTACACCCATAATTCCTTTACTATAAGTGATACAAAAAAAATGATGTGTCGCTATTTCACTGAATTGTTTTTATGTAAAAACAATTCAATATTAGTATATTCATGGTATTTTGAAGATGGTACCGAAAATATTTTTTAATAGCTTTATATAAGCAACATTCAGAAACTTTTAGGTAAATAGTGTTAAGAGTTGAAGAACTGTGAAATTAGGTGACTATATTGTTTGAAGAATTTCTGTTTTGAACGGACAATACATTTGAAACTGTCTAACTAACATTACGAATAAATTAATTACTACTATACTTTCAGTTCACAGCGTTAAAATATAAACATTAAAAAATATATAATTTATAACACCTATAGAAGCATGAAGAATAATTAGCGAAAAAGCTTTTATATATTTTTAAACGGACTGATATAAATTACCATACTAATATTAGCGAGTGCATCTTATAAACAAGGTACGACCACTGAGATCTTTCTCCGATCACGCACCTGCGCCGGCGCAGCTTCTCAGTAACTATAGTTTTCAAAGGCCGCACCGGACGCGCCCCTCGACCGCGGCAGCTAACACGTGAAAAATGATATCGCATTTCTAAATTGGAAAAATTTTAAAAAATAAAAATTTTATAAATAAAATATTCGGTTGAAAAATTGGCTGCTTTTTAATTTTTCATTTTCTATTTGTTAGTGAACGTTATAAATTATGTTTTTAGTAAACAAAGTACCCAGTGTTTTTGTCGTCGTCTCGCTGGTTTTACTGGCCAATGCACAAAAAACATCTAATAATCTACGAGACGTCGGTAAGTTTAATAACAAATATATATTATAAAACTAAAATTTAAAAAAAATCTGTGAGAAATAACAACATATCTTTCCTCCTAATTCATTATGAATAAGAAATACCTTCTTATCTTATCTATATTTATCCATACATCATATTTTTTCTATTTAACGATAAACTATTTTATAATATAATCAGCTACATCTTAAATAAAGATGCAAGGTTTTATGGTAATTTAAAATTTAAACGACTTGCACAAGAGATTGACCTGAACTTAACTACCAGTATAGCCTACATAGTAGGAGGTTAGACGAAAACTTAAAAAAATAAAAGAAATATAACTTAAGATTATATTTCAGTGTTTACTTGTTGTGTTTAAAATACCTAAAACAGTGTTTAAAATACCTAAAATTATATAATCATCATCAATCATTAAAATAAAAATAAAAATAACAGAAAGTCGTGTTTGAGTAAAAAAATAAACGAAACACGCCTCTGTCTGCGTATGGGATGTCGTAATTTATAATCCTTTGTAATTAGAAATCTTACTTGCTAATTTATACAAATTTTTGCGACACCTAAAATTATTACGGAAATAGCTATATAATTTGTATAGATCGTTTCTATTTTTCCCGACTGCTAAGGAAGGGTTATGTTTTTCGCGCGTATCTTGTATGTATGTAATATTCTTTATTACCTCATATCTCCAGAACCGCTGAACGGATTTACATAATTGAGGTACCGTTAGATTCGTATTAGCATCCCAAGTGTTCTTAGACAGGTGACGTAAAATAAAAACAATCATGGCGGCTGCAGGACGCCATTGAACTTAGTGTAAAAAAAATTTTTCGTTTCGAATACCACAATATGGGTCTCAAATTCAAGAGCTTACTACGAGGATTTCAAAAAGATATATTATGATTATAATTACCATAATGAATTTTAACAAAAAAGTTAAAAATAAAAAAATATTTGTAAAAACAAAAACCCCGACTGCATAAAACTAAAAAGAAAATAAACAAGTCCAATAGTTTATTAGGATTAACAGTCGGGACCTCTTTAAATTACGAAGAGTTCCTGGTAAAGATTTTATTGATTGAAGAATTACTTATAGGTCCCGACTGTTAATCCTAATAAACTATTGGACTTGTTTATTTTCTTTTTAGTTTTATGCAGTCGGGGTTTTTGTTTTTACAAATATTTTTTTTTACTCAACTAATTGTAAATTGAAGTCCTTATGGGGCAGTGGCACAAACGTGTGGGTGTGAGTTCGATTCCCACTCGGGAAATTATAAATATTTTCATTTTTTCACTATGGTACCAAAGCAAAAGCGGCGTTGCGTTCCGCTACTCAATTTAGCGCCTTTTCTATATATAACATTCAAGCGTTGCCTGTATGGAGCAAATGAAAATTTTAAATAATAATAAAATATTCTCAATTATAATATAAATACGGCCAAACACCATTTAATTTGAAAAATAATTCTTTATTTAATCTCTGGAACAGGTGTTAAGTTTATCTATAATATTCTTAAAATTATATAATTGATTGCCGTTATTATGCACATGAACGCATATTATTATGTTTCGGATCGACGCCGTCCGGTGCCACTTTTACTTTTAGTGACACAACTGAGTGATTTCTCTCTCGAAAACAAGTTAATGGTCTGTACAAATATAATACAGTTATATGTATACATATGTACGTATTGAAAAAATAAATATAGATTCTAAAATTAATTTTGAAAGTTTTTGTAGATACTGTAATACAAAGCCAGTCGTGACGCAGAAGCACAAGCGTGACTGTAAATGCGACAGGTTGTGGATTCGATCCCCATTGGAAGAAATGATATTTTTAACATTTTTATTCTATTCGCTCTGGCGTGTCAACACGCAATATCTTGTGTGTGTCCCAATTCTATTCTAAAAATATAAATATAATAAATAAGAAAAAATAAATAAATCAGCTTCACGCTGTATCCCGCACACAGCAGGGTAGGCCGAGAGAACCTATTGTTAAGACACTCCGTTCCCCACTTTCCGCCGACTTTTGGAGCCATTGCGATTGAGTTGCGGAACTCAACGCAGCGCTTTACCTCGACACTAGAAGTTATGGAAATATAAATTTTATGTAAATATTTCATTTCCTCTAGTGGGGATAGAGCTCACAACCAGTCGCGTTTACAGTCACACTTTGTGCCTCTGCGCTACGACTAACCTCTAAATCTAAATATAATACTAACAATATATCTCTTATCTATCTGTAATGTATACATTGTACGTAATATGTCATAAATATAATAACAGGTACATAGTGTAGTTGTACATAAAGATATATTAACCTACTAAATATAATAATTTTATCGATATTATAACTATAGTAACTAACATCTACTCCGTTTTAATACTAAATATTTGTCTTCTAAGTAGGTCTTGAAGATTTATATTAAATACTTCACAAATAAACATAAATAAAGCCATATTAAATATAAAGTTCAAGGATTATTACAGAAAATAAGAAATAGTAAAACACCAGTTTATGTTATAGATTTTGCATAAAAGAATCAGTCAATATACCTACTACTTATTTAAAATTAACCAGTTAAGCTTGTTTAAAAAAAGTTGATTTGATTGTTTTTTTAAAATGAAAAGCCATGATCATAAATATAATGTGAAAACATACTAAAAAAAAATTGTATAATATATTTAAATTATTAAGTAGTACCTAAAATACGAACTATGTAATCGTAAACTTGTTTCGTTACATCATTTAACCAGAACCAAAGTTTGACAAAAAATAACGTAGCGTCGCGGTCACCTTAATAGAAATCAGCTATCCATTTTCTTTTTTTTTTGTTAGCAGTTAGTTTTGTGTTATAAAAGAGGGAAATGTCAATGGTTTATTGTATAAACACTTTGAACTTTACACTTAAGAATTTTAAAAATATACAAATATAAGAACAAAATAGGTATAAATAATATATATATTGTTTTTATAATTGTTTGATTTCTGCTTTCTGACATGTATGGTATAAGCAATAATGTATTATGCCTTTAAAATAGTTTTTTTAGGCAGAGGGATCCTAATGTTAAGACACTCCGTTCCCCACTTTCTGCCGAATCTGAAGACATTGCGTGTTGAGTGGCAGAACTCAACGCCGCGCTTGTCCTCGACACCAGAGCGAAGAAATGGAAATATAAATTGAAGTAAATATTTCATCTCCTCGAGTGGGGATCGAACCCACAACCAGTTGGTTTTACAGTCACACTTTGTGCCCCTGGCCTCAAACAATGGCGCTATATCCCGCACACAGCAGGGTTGCTGTGTGCGGGATACAGCGTGAAGCTGATTTTAAAAACTACTATTATAAGCACGATTACGAGCATAATAACTTACTATAGTAATGTTTTGATGTGTTAGTATGACCTATTGTAACTCACTGAATGTACTTAGTCAATTATCATGACGATTTTTCTATTTCTTTTGTTAATTTATCCTTTACGTTATTCCGATTTTACAGATATCATATAAAATGTTTAAAAATATATTTAAATAAAAAGTTTATTTATTATAATTGTGGATGGGTCGCTTATCTTAATTAACTAAGTATAACATATAATGTGTCCTGTTAGTGGAAATTACTATCTTTAATTTATTCAACTTTGAATAGCTGTTAGAGAATATTTGTGAAACTAACTAAAACATTGAATTGTAAATATTTCATTATATTATTAATATTTAAACATTTCGTTTATTAATTAAGAATAGGCTAAGGCTTTTTATGTTTTTTTATTATTGTTGAATCTCTATATTGTTCGAGCGCCATACCTATCTATATATTTAACGTTTACCTTCATTGAAAATAATAAATGCGACAGTCATTACACAATGTCTTAAGAATTTGAAGGAAAGTGAGAAGTGTCATAATTATAACGGAGTGTCTTAACACTAGGTTCCCCTCTGGTCCCCTCTGCCTACCCATCTAAGTGGTACAGCGTGAAGCTAAAAAAAGTAACAAAGTATCACTTAATAAATATGGGTGCTATTTATGTTACATAGTGCCTCGTCTATCAATATGGGCACAATAAAATCAATATTTTTCTGAATTCGTTGTATGGTTTACATTAAATATTTATATATTCTACATATAATTATTTAATTACAAATCGTAGCGCAAAATAATCTGGTTGTGGTAAATAACATATAGTTTTCTATTACAGTTAGTAGAATTAATATATTTACATAACAAGATCACTATTTTGATTATGTAAATTTATATATTAATATGTTTTATACGAGATTCTCATATAAAAGTTATAACTTTCCTACTAATATCCATAAAATATTTAAACAAATTATTTTGTCTGTCCTTTTCACGGTCACATTAATAAATTAAAAGTAACGAAAGTTGAAATTATTGTAGATCTGCTGTATATTTTAAGAAAAACAGGTTTTTTATAATAAAGACAATCGATAAAACGATGGAAAACAATTTATCAGTAAAAATAATAATAGGTACATACCTAGGTATGGTAATTTATTGTGCTTCAATAGATACTAAGGCCAGTCATGGCACAGGGACACAAAGTGTGACTGTAAAACCGACTGGTTGTGGGTTCGAACCCACTCGAAAAGATGAAATGTTTATTTAAATTTATATTTTCATTTCTTCGCTCTGGCGTCGAGGAAAAGCGCGGTGTTGAGTTCCGATACTCAACACGCAATGTATCCATAATTCGGCGGAAAGTGAAAAGCGTAGTGTCTTAACATTAGGTTCCCTTTGCCTATCCTGTTGTGAACGGGATACAGTGTGAAGTTGATTTTTTTAATAGTTACTATTATCTCTATAATAGTAGATATCTATTAAAAAAATCAACTTAAGTCTCTACTTAAACATATACTTTTTGGAATAACATTAGAAAGGTTTACCAAAAAAATAATAGATTTAGATAATATCTATATTATTTGTAATCAACAATCTTATTGTTCGTTTACAATAATACATTAATGACAGAGTTAGTATAAAGTATAATCAATAGAAAGCTAACGATAAGCTCACCTAATGAAATAATAATTGTTTATACTTATTCTTGCGTAAATATCGATTATTTTCTTATGTCAAATTTAAAAGAAAACAAGATACTGTTATACTTATACAAATTAATATATATTTCTATTTATAGAGGCCAGTCGTGGCGCAGGACCACAAAGTGTGACTATAAAATCGACTGGTTGTGGGTTCGATCCCCACTCGAGGAAATGAAATTTATTTACATTTATATTTTCATTTTTTCGCTCTGGTGTCGAGGCAAAGCGCGGCGTTGAGTTACGCCACTCAACATGCAATGCCTCAAAAACTCGGCGGAAAGTGGGGAACGGAGTGTCTTAACATTAGGTTCCCTTTGCCTACGCTGCTGTGCGGGATACAGCTGAAGCTGTTTTATTTCTATTTATATTGGGTCTTGTAATTAAATTGTACTGGATAGAATAATTCCTACGGTAAAGCAACGCACACTTCAATAAAAAAATATTATGCCTAGATGTTTCCGTAATCACGTAGTTCGGTCTATTATGATTGTTGATCTAATATTAATAACATTTATATATAGTCTGAGGCCTGTATAACCTGAGATAAATCATGAGGAGTAGCTTCATGTCAATATATTATGTGGAATTAATTATTATTCATTCTTTCACTCCGTTCTCCATTTTATGCACAATTTTCAAGACATTGTGTGTAAGTGGTGTAACTCAACACCGCGCTTTATCCTGTTACCAGAGTAAATATTTGTTCTCCGGATGGAAATCGAACCTGCAGTTATCGCGCTTAAAGTCAATCGTTGTGGCGCTGCGCCTCAACTAATACTTGCCAAATAACTAACTCAGTTAGGCCTTCCGTGGAAGTCAATTTTTATAGGGTAATACAATTATTTTTATAAGAAATAATCCAGTTAATTCATTATCTTTTAAGTAGACGTAACTTTCATTTTTAGCAATCCTCAACATAACATAATATTAAAAAAGTTTCTTAACTAAGTAATCAGTGCATTTAATGCTTTGTAAATAGAAACTAATTAAAAGACAATCATTGCTCAACTAAAGTGTATAACTATTGCGTAATATGTTCAAAATTTGACTCTCGTAAAGGAATCTCTCAAACAGACCGTAAAACAAGAAATATATTTTTTGGTATGTAGAGCTAGTTGCTGCTATAAATTTGAACATAATTTATATTTTTAACTTTGTAAACAAGGAAAATAATATTAAAGTACATACTTTATATATTATACTTATTAAGCTTTATAAATGTTTGTAGTTGTAACTTGTAATTGCGATGTGACTAGTGATTGAGTATGACGATTATATGAAGATCTTTGAGTCCAAGTAATGAAATTTATGAATGAATAAATGTGAATAATTTGATATAGCAAGTTATTATATAAATTGTATATTTATATTATAATATTTAGGATACTATTATCTACATAGAAAGGATCTCCAAAGTGGAGGACATTGTTTTAAAGCTTCCAATTTCATGCAAAATTTCTAACCTCATATTAACCACATTAAAATATATCGGTAACTAAACATTATTTACTTCATCAAGTAAACAAAATAATAGGAAAAGCAAAGAAAAAAGGAAAATTAACAAAACTATACATACCTATATAGCGTCATATATTATGTATATGTGATAGAAAGTAAGCTTAAGCACACGTGGGTGAACTGAGATGAACATTTCAGGTCACGGTCGTTGTTGAGTAAGTGGTAAGATGCTGCGATTGACCATTGTAAAGGCCATGTTCGATATCCATTCTATTAGCAATTCTCACATTGTTTACCTTCCGCTGTTTTATATGTTTTGATTATTGCCTTTTAATCAAAAATAATAATTTAAATATACTTAAAATATTTTGGATTTTTTAATATCCTAATCTTTTAAAAATCTCTTACTCTATCTTTTAAAAGCCTTATTTTCGACTTTAAATATAATACTAGCGACTGTCTCGCGGCTTCACCCGCTTGAACTACATAATTATTAATTTATCTCTGTTTTCTAACAATAATATAATAAAAAAAATATCTACACCTATATTGAAAAGTATAGTTGTAGCCAATTCAATAAAACAACTATTTATAACGGCATTGGCGAACAACATTCTTTAAAATTATAACTTTTTTATTTATGTACCAAAATATAATAACCGTGAATAAACGTACATACAAACAGTCAAAACTTTTCAAAAATATTATTTTTAGTTGTATATATAATATTATTAAATGCCATCAATAACATTTCTTCTTATATTCTCCCATGTACAGACACCGACCCGTTACGATTTATTATAAGTAGGTATAGATATAGATTCATAAATAAAAATATATATAGATAAAGTACGTTTTATACAACTTCACGCTTGTTAACTATCGGTCTAGATTCAAATTGTATTATCAATAAGTATATTGAAATTTAGTGTACCTATTATATAATAATTCAAACGTCATTGTTGCAATGGAGAAAGTACGAAGAACGAAATTGAGACCATAACACACGATATTCGCTTCGACTTTAAAGTTGATGAGAGGTATAACCAATTAGTTAACCTTAATTGAAATCTATCATAAAACAGCCTCACGCAGTAAGCCGCACACAGCAGGCTAGACAGAGTGAACCTAGTGTTAAGACACTCCGTTACCCCATAGCAATTTAGATATTATGAATATAGTCATAATACCTTAAATTGCTACGTTAATTTCTTATTGGCCATAAAACAAAATAAAAGTGAAGGATGAAACGTCAGAGATCCGTTCTCTTCAAGAATTGATGCCTAACACCCGCTTTCACTAACAGTATTGAATGTAAAAAATCCTTCACGAGAATTGAGTAAACGATCTTGTTCTCAATAATAAGATGATTCAGAAAGTAAGACATAAACGGTAGAAAAAATTTATTTTGTACATAGCAGGGTAGGCAGAGGGAACATGGGAACCTTGTGTTAAGAAATCATTCCCATTAAGCCTTCCGTTCCTAACTTTCCGCCGAAATCTGAAAGCATTGTGTTGAGTGGCGGAACTCAACGCCGCGCTTAACTTCGTTAAAAGAACGTAGAAATGAAAATATTAAATATTTTATTTTCTCGTGCGAGAATCGAATTCACAACCTGTCGCGTTTACAGGCACGCTTGTGCTCCTGCACCACGACTGGCCTTTCACTAAAAGTTACTTTAGTAAATATTTAATTATATTAATATATTTAAATCAATTGTGAAATATTTTAAACGTATTAAAATTACAATATAATTTAGTAGAATAATAATTCAGATATACCTGTCACTACGAAGTCATATATGTAAATCGGTCGAGTCACCACATATTCGTATCAGTATCTCACTCGGTGTCGCATGTCAAGGACATCACAATGACATTATACTAACGCGGTTTATATTGCAATATTAATTAACCTTCGTATAAAACTATTCGAGTTGCAATAAAATCGATCTTATTTATATCTAAAATAAGATCTGCTAGATATCGATTATGTTGCCTCTGTATATAGGCAATGAGGTCCTGTCTTGTACGGAGAATGTCTAGAAGTCTAAGAATGTAAGACGATTTTAATTAGGTGTTAAGTACAGTACAACATTCCTAAGCGTTGCGGAATATGTCGATCAAACAATTTAAATTCAATATATTGTCATATATATTAAAATAAATATACCTTTTATTTGTTTATTTGCGCAATGCTCATATTATATATAGTGGCAAGTGTGGGTAACAGAAACGAACCTGTTATCTGAGGCACGACAATAATAAACGTATATTTTTTTTACATATATTAAATTATAAAATTATTATTAAAAAAAACCGAATATAATATTCAGATAAAATATTATTAAATATTTTAATTTTATTTTTAATTAAAAAAAAAACGATGTTTAATTAATTACTTAACATTTATCTTTGCAAATTTTTACGTGAGAAACTAAAATAGAAAGTAAGCAAAAAAAAAAACAAAAAAAAAACATAAACATGTGGTGTCAAATTGTCAATAAAATCATCAATAGACATTTAAGACGATTTCAAGACGGTACAGTGAGAGTGAAAGTTGCCTTGCTACATTTTAAATATGTTTTCTTACGACGAGTTTTTAATATTATCTAGTTGTAAAATTTTGTTACGGTTTTATTGTATTTCACTTGGATTTTAATATTTTTAAGTTAAGTATATACATATAAAGGTATAAAAATATGTATCGAAAACAAAAGAAAAAGTAATAAATACTTTAAAAAAATTGTTATATTAAAAACACGCCGTGGCACAGTTTTGCATGTTCGTATCTATCACTTTCACTGTAAATGGTGATTGTAGATATAAATGCATTAAATAACAAGAATATTATATGGGCTTGAGGTCAGTCGTGGCGCAGGGGCACAAAGTATGACTGTAAATCGACTGGTTGTGCGTTCGATCCCCACTCGAGAAGATGAAATATTTACTTAAATTTATATTTCCATTTCTTCGCGAGGTATCGAGGCAAAGCGCGGCGTTGAGTTCTGCCACTCAACACGCAATGCCTCCAGAATTCGGCAGAAAGTGGGGAACGGAGTGTCATAACACTAGGTTCCCTCTGCCTACCCTGCTGTGTGCGGGATACAGCGTAAAGCTGATTTATTATTATTATTTTTTAATATTAATAGCGTATCAAAAACCAAACGATATTTGAACTCTATTACAATATACAGTACAGAAAAACGTAAGATAAATAAATATGAGTAAATATTTAAAGAAAAGTAAATACAAAAATTAAAGATTACACCAATGTTTACGTACAAGGTCGAACACACAACCTTCAATACAAGATCCGACAGTAAGTTAATAAGTGAAGCAACTATGCCTAAATAAATAATTCTTCCTGAATTAAGAAATAAGCTTTAATGAAGATTTGTTTCCGTAGAGCAACCTTCAGCTTAGCGCCATCATTATAAACGTATGAAAAATAAGAAAACGTGGTACCGAGACTTGATATATAGCGTCCTTAACATTTTGTCTTATTCGTTTTGAAATCTAATCACCACAATATGAGTTTACTATTCGATTGATATTCTAGTAAGTTATACTTTTAACTATAGTCCGATATAGTTTAAAATAATTGATTTTTCCTTATTTTTGTTTTTAAGATCATTTAAACAAATGTATTTTTATCATAAAAGATATTGTTCAATTAAATATAGCGATTTTGATCGTTTAAGTAATTAATTATTATTTTAATATATAAAATATATTACTTATATACTATTCTTAAGCGCAGTGATTAATTTTATTATAGTGTTTATTGCATTTTAGATATTTTATTTAGGACTATGTCTCACGATACGGAATGATTGATTGTGATTTTTTACAGAAATAAATTATTATCACACCATTTTTGGTTTATTTTATTAGAGACCAATTATTTCGTAAACGGTCAACGGAGGTTACATTTCGTTCAAAATATACATAACATAGTACGGTATTATTATACTATGTATGTCTAAATAAGTTTCAACTTTTTAGTTTGTTACACTATGTTACTTTTTTCATTCAACTATTTTATAAATAACTAGTGGGGGCGCGCAGCTTCGCCCGCTTATTTGCACCCTTAGGGGTGAATTCTAAAAAAACACGGAACACGTGTTCAATAAAATATTTTTAACAGTCTGAATTTCAAATTTTATATAAATCGGTGCCATTTTAAAAAAAAAATCCATACAAACTTTCATCCCCTATTTCATCCCTTTAGGATTAAAATTTTTCAAAATCCCTTCTTAGTGGATGTCCAGATTATAAAAATAATAATCTGTCCAAATTTCACGTTTCTACACACAGCGGTTACGGCTTTGCGTGCGTCTTACCTCAGACAGTCAGGTACATGTCCTTTTATATATATAGATTATAAACTTAAAAAATTACAAAAAATATACCTACCTGTAGAACGATTTTAAAATTGACACTATAAAATTTTACTATTCCTTCAAATTATATGTTTTAATAAACAATATATAATAACATTACTGTGTTTTGTAACGTGACTTTAGACAGGTGATAAAAAAAGACGATTCGTACAGTCAAATTGATGATATTTTAATATGACCGTTTAAATCTTGCTTAATATCTATATTCTCTCAAACACCACATATCAATTATTCTGCTTCAGTTTCTTAATTATATTTTATTAAAGCGTGCATTGTAACTATATGGTATATAAAATTATAGAACCCATTACCGCGTCAATGTCTAACACTGACTTTTAGGTTTTACAATGTTTTGTAATTCATTTTAACATTTTCATATAACGTATAACGTAACGTAATTAGATAGCTTGTGATATTCTGATGTCATAGTTTAATCACTGTAATATATATTACACAATATTTTTTAACATTTTAAAGTGTTATTCCACATTTAGGAAAGAAAATATACTTATTTAGAAAACGTATAAAAATTTGAACGTAGCGGGACTCGAACCCGCGCCTTCTTTAAACCGTCCAGGCGCTCTGACCACTAAGCCACTCGTTCGGTCGATTTGCGTAGGCGCGGCGACACAAGCTATATAAAAAAATCTAATATTTTTTATCTTTACGCCATATATAGCAGCGTCGACAGGGTAGTGAAAAGACAATTCACTCCACTTTTCGGCCGATTTTAAACCATTGTGTGTTGAGTGGCGGAACTCATAGTCGCACCGTTCTCGTATTAGACTGGGAAAATTAAAATAGTGAGTTCCCCCAAGTCGGAATCAAATCCATAAACCAGTCTCAATGCGCTAACATGATCTCAAAATCAAATATTTTAAAATATTAAATTGTTGTTGGCACATTTAAAGATATACATTTATTAGAGACAAGCATCACAAGCTATAATCACTAAATCAAATTATCGTCGTATAAAAAAAGCAATGAAAACTATCTCTTTAATTACATACTATATGTACTAATCCAAGAACTGCAGGCTTAGATCTTCTTTTTTTAATTACATCTACGAAATTTTAAAAACTTCGAAGTGCATAAGGTGACTGACTGTATATTTATTAAATTTTTAACAAAGATTTAATATTATTACTTATATAAGGACGTGATATTTACATAGATCGAAATTTGAGCATATATACAAAAACATTACATAAATTGTTTCTAATAGTTATAATTATTTTATAATCTGTTATCTAATCAACACGCGTGGTCTACCTACATTGACAGATGTAACTAAATGCACTAATTGGTAGTAATAATGATAATTATTTTGTCGCCTTTTATGTCACTTTGACATAAAGCCTAAATAGATTTTTCTCTATATATTTTTTACCCTTTATGTTATAACTTATTACTAATATAGCGTTTGTTTGTTTATTTTAGTGTTTGAACCAATCCATCCACTACCACATCTCTATCAGTTCATAATATCCTTCAAAATTTACTGCTTTATATCATTCGTGTTTTTTTTACTATACGTGACAATGGCAAATTATTTTGCGCCTGTCATCGCAAAATCAAGCCAGGCAATTAATTAAAAAAAAACTTATAGCTAATAACTGTTTTTTTTTAATTTATATCAAATAAAAAACAGGCCATTAATTAAAAAAAAAGTTATAGCTAGTTTTTTTTAATTTGTATCAAATAACCAAAACATTTCGAGCCTAGACGAATGAATTTAAAATAAAAAACTGCCAAGAAACTAGTAAGGCGAGTTCGCGCCAAAATAATATTTTGATTCCCACAATTATGTTCAAGTAGGCCGCTAATTTAATCTCGGAATACCAATATCAGCGCAAAATTATATACTAATCAGTAGTCAACATGACAGACAGGCATGTGAGTATATTATATATGTAATTGTAGTAATAAATATTTACAATAAATACAATAACTTAATTTTAATCAAAACATTTTTTTTATTTTTTTTATTTCAGCTTTATGCTGTATCCCGCACATAGCATGGTACGCTGGGGGAACTTGGAAATTTAGTATGAAGACACTCCGTTTCCTATTAAGACACTTACGTTTGCCACTTTACGTCGAATTATTACTATTATGTTGAGTAGAGGAACTTAACGCCGCGTCTGGCCTCGCGCGTTGAGTCAAATGTTGAGTTCTACTACTAACCACGCTTCGAGAATTCCACGTAAAATGCCGAACGGAACAGTCGCTTGTGGATCTGCGCTACGACAGCCTCTACAACTACTGTTCAATAGATATATAATTATATGCCCCGAGACATATAAACCTCTTAAGTTATCAGATTGTATTGAGAGCACGACTATGACTAAGTTAAACTTAAATTTAATTTTTTTAATAAAAAACTTGTAGCTGTTTAGACCAATGGAATTACGTTATTTATTATCATCAGCTTCACGCTGTATCTCGCACACAGCAGGGTAGGCAGAGGGAACCTAGTGTTAAGACACTCCGTTCCCCACTTTCTGCAGATTTCTGGAGGCATTGCGTGTTAAGTGGCAGAACTCAACGCCGCGCTTAATCTCGACACTAGAGCGAAGAAATGGAAATATAAATTTAAGTAAATATTTCATCTCCTCGAGTGGGGATCGAACCCACAACCAGTCGGTTTTACAGTCGCACCTCGTGCCACTGCGCCACCACTGACCTCTTATTTATTATGTTATAAAATAATCTATTATTGTAATATCGTAATACATATACGTTTTCTTAATAAGTGTGGAATAAAACTTTAAAAATATAAAAAAAATATTAAAGAATTGCATAAAAACACTTTGTTTCATCGTACATGGATTTTTATTAGGTATCATTATAGCCAAAAATTTGAAGCATTATTTTATACAATTATGAAGTAATAAAAATATACATCTTCCACTTTAGTATAACCTTATGCGGGTGTAGTAACATATTATAAAAAGTCATTACAATTTACTTACGAAATATTTGAAACAACATCGGCAGAAAGAACTAGATGCCTGGTTAATTGCCAGTGATTTGCCATTAATAGTGATGTTTTATATTAGTATGTTAAGGATTTACTTTTTTTACTGATTGAAATGACGATTTAAATTGGATGATGATCCCATTTTTTATTAATTGAATTTCTTAGTTTCCATTTTTTTTTTAATTGTTATCTTTTAAAGTGGGCCATCGTGGCGCAATTCAAACAAACTTGTGACTGTAAATACGACAAGTTGTGGGTTCGATTCTCATTCCAGGAAATTAAATATATTTTTATTTCCTCCCTCTTGTAACGAAGCAAAAGCCTGACCTGTTAAATTTCGCTCAACAGACAATGTCTCCAGAATTTCTCTTATTACACTCCATAAGATATTAGCACAGATTCCAGGTTCCATTATTTCAGAGTAAAGCGAGAAGCAAAAAAAAATTTTTTGATATGTTTTCTATAGCTAAATGATTTTTTGACTCCCTATTACAGTTAGGAATACTTTTATATTGAAGATGCAATTTTGTAGTTGTAGCTGTAGTCTTTGGTTCGGTAACTACTACATAAACTAGCCTTTTAGTTATATAAAATTCGCAAATCACATCAATTCGTTCGTTCTTTATTGATTGACTATTTCGAAAGCGATGTTGTTTTAATTAAATACTATTAACATTTAGATTTTTTTTTCTTATAGATCTTTTATGAGGTAGAGATTCTAAAAGTAATTATTTTGTCAATATTTATAGTTATTGTTGATTTTATGTTAAAAAACAACACATTAAAAAAGTTGCATTCTTGCAACCACAGTCTATTTTAGGTCAATACATGACATAATACTATATAATATGAAGATCCACAATTTAAAATAGTTGAGGTCAGTCGTGGCGCAGAGGCACAAAGTGTGACTGCAAAATGGACTGGTTGTGGATTCCATCCCCCTCTCTGCCATCACCATCACCATCCCTCTGCCTACCTTACTGTGTGCGGGATACAGCGTGAAGCTGATTTGATTTGATTCTTTTACAATTTAGACCATTGTGGTGCAATGGGGCAGTGTGTCTGTCAATGCGGTGATTGTGGGTTCAATTTTCAATCCGGAACGACAAAGTGTGGCGTTGAGTTCCGCCACTCATCACATAATGTCTCAAATTTGGGCAGAAATAAAAGATTATTTACATAAAATCTCGCCAAAACACTGTATTTTATGAAATTTATATGTATATCGAAATACAAGAATAACCTTGACAGCCTTAAACAATATGATGCCTTTTAATTGAAACCGCAGCTTTACGCTTTCGATATCGGGCATCGAATATTTATGCTATTGAATGCATAGATCGAGTGTAAACGCGACGGTTGTGGGTTCAATTTCGATTAGGTGAATTCATTATTATTTATTAATATTTTCATTTCTTTGCTCCGGTTCCCTTAAGGTTCCCTTTGCCTACCTTGTTATATGCGATATATATATAGATGTATATATAGATATAATAATTTATTATAGTCAATAGTTACCTATATAGGGCAGGTCTTTATATGACCTGAGTAACGTTCGTCATTTGCGCGTCATTAACTTTTCTTCAAAATGTTAAATTATGAAGGCAGTAAGTACTATACTATGAGCGTTCGACGTAACCCGCAATGATTTAACTTTTAGTTAAATGACAGCAAATAATGGTAACATCGAATGTATGTATTTCGTAATATATGAATTGAACGTCGTGAGTTAACTTATCGTTTTGCTTGTGATTGCCGACTAAATTATTTCTTATGAAGATTATTATGTTTGACAATATAAATTCTAATGATTATATGTATCGTATATTTGTTGGAATCCCTCGTATTTGTAGTTTTATATTCTTATCTTTACTTATAATAAAATTGTAACGGATTGGTGACTGTACATGGGAGATATATAGGAAATAATGTTATTGGGGGTCTTTAATTTATTTATATAATAGAAGTTAAAAGAATGATTTTTAAATTTTCGTCTGTTTTTGTGTGCGTCTGTTCACGCTGATCTCAGAAACGGCTAAACCGATTTAAATCGTTTATACCGATTTAAATAGTTTTCACTGTTCTATTTTTGCAAACTTCCTTTAACATTAACTTATTTAGTACTTGTTTTATTTCGTCGGACTACAGTATCTAGTCGGACTTTCCGTACTAGACCACTAGTACATAATATGTAATATATTAGTATGTATATTTAGTTTCTTTATCAAAATTAGTAAAATGATCAGTAAATGGAATGCACACTACTTCACTCTCAATAAAAAATAGAAAAGAAAGGGTCATTTACCGTTTTGCTTTCTTTATCAACGCGATGGTTGTGGGTTCAATCTCATTTCACACTATTACTTTGACCCACAACATATAATGCCTTGAATATTAGCGGTAAGCCAGAACAAAGTGTCTTGACATTAGATTTTTATTGCTTACGCTGTTTTACGGGAAAATGCGTGGAAGTGCTAATTTTGTGTTATTTACTTTACTTTTTACTTTATGTTATATAAAAAAAATGTCCTTAAGCTTTTACATTCATTATACAGAAATTATATTTATGTACAATTTATTAAATTAAACCAGCTTGCTTTACATAAGATAAATACTATCAAATTAGAACCAACTAAATCTAGACCACTTTCACAGTCCTAGCTAAAGCTGTAGTTTCTAAGCGCTATCAATTTCCCGTTTTGATCACACCAATTTAAACGAGCATAAATATGAAACACAAAAGTATTATATTGTAAAACAATTTTTTTTCGCTTTACCCTGTATACGGCTTATAGAAGGTAAGCACAGTAAACCAGGAAACTTAGCGTTAAGACACTCCGCTTTATTTCTGTTACCCACTTCCCGTTGAATTTATAGAATAAATACTAAATTAAAAGTTAATTCATTCCAATGACAACAGAAAGAATGGATTTTTTTGACATTAGGTTCTTCCTGCCTGCATCTCTGCTATATACAGGATACGCAGTGAAGTTGAGAAAAAAAAAATACTTCATAATTCATATCACAACGAAACAAAGGTAGATTTAACACACAAATGTAGATAATAAGACAGATATGTAAATATGTTGAGCTATTTTTATTGTATATTTTTGTTAGTTATTTTTTCATATTTTTTGTTGTAAAGATTATAAAAAATCTATCCAAAAAATAAAATATAACTAAAGTTTGTATTAAAAAAAATACTGTTTTGAAAAATCAATTAAAAAAACTTACATTCTCGCTTAAAAAATTAATATCAACAACTCTAAGTGATAAAAGATAAGTATAACAACTAAATTAACTAATAACAACTAGGTTATGGAATCAACATTTTCAAAAGAGAGAGTTCCGCTTTAAACATACTTCATTATCTGCCATAGGCATATTTCATATCAGATAGAAATAGATTCATTATAACTAAGGTTTTTTATACACATATACAATATTCATACCGACCGTACCGCTTGACGCTTTGTTTTTTAAATAAAAAAAAAACAAAAAAGAAACAATATACAATATAATAAAAAAATATTTTTATTTACGTGCGTATTTGAAGTGAACGGGATGCTATAATCAAATAATAAGCAAGACTAGTTTTTTTTCCTTCTATTTATTGGCGCTTTGCATTTTGTGATAAAAAATATTTTAACAAAAAAAACAGACTAATCTGTGATCCACCTCGTTTAATAGGGCTTCTTGTTAATATCTAATTAATACAACATTTAAATTAATAATCAAAATTAAATCACAACAAATTTGTAATAACATAACTATATATTTTAGGTTTGAGTGGTTTTCATTTTAAATATATACATTAATAGTAAAATATAGTAAATGATGACATTTCGTTTTTTACCATAATGAAGTGTTAGTAACTTCTGGCAATAATTAGTTGATATAAGGATTGAATTTCAAACAAAATTACAAATTTTATTGAAATTATATTTACATGATGTTTTATTTTTTACTTATATATAATGTCTTACTAAAACTTATCTGATCATGTATTTTTAATTTAAAATTGATTTGAAACAATTTCCTGGTTACAACACTAACAAAATATAAAATGTTTTATTTATCAATTAAAATGTTGTAAAAAGTAGCTAAACTTTGAGTGCTTGTTTGTAAATATATAAACGTAATTAATGTAGAGTATGTGGATATCGAGTAGAGAGCGCAGCATAAAATAGACAGAAGAGTTTGTATTGCGTTTAGGTATATAGTGCATGCAATCTTGATTTTAAATATTTACTTATAGTCCAAGATCCCAGGGCCCCCAGATTTACGTCATTGTAGCAAAGCTGAATTTTTGTAGAGTACATGGATATCGAGTAGTGAGCGCAGCATAAAATAGACAAACAGAAGAGTTTGCATTACGTCTAGATACATAGTGCATGCAAATACGCTTCATAAGACTACGGATTGAAATTCCTAGTTTTCTGCTTTGGATTGTAGAAGTGCAGCGTTGAGTTTCGCTATTCGGCATCTCTAAATGAGTGGAGATTTACTTTAGTTTTCCGAATTTCAGTTTAGAATCTAAACAAAAACGTTTAACGTAGGAAAATATATATTCTTCCACATATTATTTAAATTTATAAAATAAGTTTTATAATAAAATAATAAATAGAAATAAAAAATGTTTATGACGACTCGCTAGAGTCAAGTTCACTAAGTTCATGAACGATTGTTGCATTAACCGATGTAATAGATTAACTAAGGAATTATGAAATTTTCAAGTTTGTCACACAGTTATATTACATTAATATTGTTGTAGAAACACAGTTTAAAATTTTTTTTAGTTAGTAATTTTTTTATTAATGCTTTTTTAAGTTTCTAAAAAAAGCAAACTTGTTAGGTTTTCGTTATTTTTATTGATTATAATTACTTCGAATTTTAGGAAGTTAGAAGCAATTATGTTTTCGAGTAAAAAATAAAACGTCATCTTAATATATTTATAACTAAAAGTACTTAATATGGAAAAATATGGGGCCATGGACAAAATTATAAAAAAAAGAAACATAACATTTTTACCAAATAAGTATCCTTAAATTCTCTCTCCTTTCTTTCTTTTTCTGTTGATTTTCCTTTGCCATATAAAGAGGAAGTCAATAATTAATCAATAGTTTTTGTTGGTAGGCCAAAATTTTTTCGGAACAGTGGAGTCACAGTCTTTTAATATTAGCCCTCTGCCTACATTGATGTGTGCGAGATACACCGTGAATCTTAAAAAAATCTTTTCATAATAAAATTAATTAGTAAAACTATAAATTTCCTACTAAAACATGTTAAGTTGGGTTTAAATATAATATTTTACCGAATAAATAGCGTTAAAGACGCAGTGATTTCAAAATAAACGTAGATATTACCTAGTAGGTACCCTATAACTAACAAAAATGTACAATAGTTCCTAAGCACATTGGCATGCAATCTTTTGGCTAATCCTAAAACATAAACATATTTACGGCTACCACTGTACTACAGGGCGATGTGACCAAAGATAGTCTATTACGTTTCTTAGTTATGGTTTTCAAATAGTATTTTAAGCTGTAAAATTATTGTGATAAGGTTGAAAATCGCAATGCCTGTCGAAATTGCTGAAAGTTGCGTGAAGACGCCATGGCGTTTATGTTGTTTTCGTGCATCGAGTACTTGTTATGCGTTTGATATCGATTTTATATGGCGTTTTAAACACGAACGTACTCGTATTATAAAGGTAGTGTTTTCTTTTTAATATTTTCCATCGATTTGCTATTGTTTTGTAAGAGGGCATTGCCATTGTTGATGTGCGTAAGACACTTTCGAATAAGGCCCGCAATGTTCATAGATGGTGGGCCAAACAGTAGATAAAAGTTTTTTAGCTTCACGCTGTATCCCGCACACAGCAGGGTAGGCAGAGGGAACCCAGTGTAACACACTCCGTTTCCTACTTTCTGCCGAATTCTGGAGGCATTGCATGTTAAGTGGCAGAACTCAACGTCGCGCTTTGCCTCGACACCAGAGCGAAGAAATAGTAATATAAATTTAAGTAAATATTTAATCTCCTCGAGTCCCCATTCGAACCCACAACCAGTCGGATTTATAGTTACACTTTGTGCCGCTGCGCTGCGACTGGCCTGACCTAGACAAAGGTAAAATACGAAATTATCATCATATTCTGCTAAAGCCTGCACACAGCAGGGTAGGCAGAGAACCTAGTGTTAAGACACTGCGGTCCCCATTTTTCGTAGAATTCTGGAGTAGCGGAACTCAGTGTTTTGCCTCGACACCAGAGCGAAGATATGAAAATATTGAATATTTAATTTCCTCGAGTAGAGTCGAACCTAAAGTCTAACCAGTCGCGTTTACAATCACACACTTGTGCCCCTGTGCCACGACTAGCCTTAATTCGTAGTCATAGTTGAATAAGATAACGTAATATTTATCAAGTTAAAAAAATAAAGAGCAATAGCTATAAGCCAGCTGTTCCAAAATAAACTCTTCACAAAACTTTATAGAAATGGTCACTATAAAAGAAGGCAAGACTTGGAATGCATTTTCGGTGTGCCTGGATTTATGCGATAGCTGTGACTTCAAATTCCACTTGGGAAAATACTAAGGAATATTTATATTGTGAGTGTTTCCGCATTAGGTTAGGCAAAGAGCAGTTTTATACTAGATATTTTATATATGTATCTATTTGTTTTTTTGGACAGATGGAAAGATTAATAAATATATTTGACTTATTTTTTAACATTTTTTAAAGTTTTATTCCAGACTTAGAAAGGACAAAATACTTTTTAGCAAAGGTATAAAATTTTAATGTACCGTATCGGGACTTAAACTCGCGTCTTGCCCTTATGGCTTAGTGGTAAGAGCGCTTGGACGGTTTTGTTGAACCTTTTTCTTTCTTTTTTTGTTGAAAATTTGCTATAACTTAATTTAATTCCAAGCGATAAGTGGTAAAATATCGATAATTAGTCATTGCATTATTAAAACTATCAAAATTACGAAATATAACGTATTGAATGCTGAGGATGTTGAGGAAATAATATAAGTAATTTTAGCAATAGGGAACAGCGCTGTCGAGACACCATTTGCGAAACGCAAGCGTTCAAAGTGGTATAGAGTTTGCAATCCTCTCGCTGAGTTGTTTACCGTGTTGAGTCCTTGTTGCGAACTATACGCTTGCAGCCCCTTGGACTATGTACATAGGGTACTTTAGCTTCATCTTTAATAGAAATATCATGTTTAGATATAGGTTATATCTTACTAATATTATAAATGTGATAGTTTGTGAGGATGTTTGTTCCAATTTCACGCTAAAACTACTAACAGATTTGGGTGAAATTAGACAGTAATGTTGCTGGGAATCGAACCCACAACCGCGTTTAAAATCAGACGTTGCTGTGCCGCCGCACTACGATGACCTCGAAGATAGAGAATTCAATATTCTTTTATACTATTCCATATAAGATTCCACTATAAAATATGTAAACACCTACTTAAAATAAAAAACAATGGATGTCGTGTAACCTCAAGTCGTTTTAAATCCTTATAAATGTATAAGGGACAAAGGCCCGATACCATAAAGTGCCATAGTTGACACACAATACATCATTTCTGCGTCGGGCACGGCCACCGCAATTACTTGAAATCGCACGCTATATAAACCTTTTATAGATCATCATTCTTCTATTGTGTTCAAGATAATATGCAAATACTTTGTTTCGAGAAATATACTTTGTTGTATTTTGTTTTCGATCTCTGTAATGTTAGAAAATACATTATATTGTTCGTTTACAGTGGATTAGATGATTGTGGTATTGAATTTGTTAGTCAATTTTATTTATAGAATGGAGTAATGAAATAAAATGTGGAATTATCAGTTATCAGTTAGCTGTGTTGTCAACGTTTGGAAGTCAAGATCGAAAAAAAATATACATTTAAACCTAAGGTTCAAATATAATGAGATTACACAGTAATTGGTTAAAATAGATGCATCTATAATTCTATATTTCTTTTACTAAACTCTCTAAATTTACATATTAACTTTATAAAATAAAAATAAGCTTCACGTGTATCCCGCATACATCAGGGTAGGCAGAGGGAACCTTGCGTTAAGAAACTATGTTTACCATTTTCCGTCGAATTCTGGAGGCATTGCGTGTTGAGGAACTCAACGCCGCGTTTTTACCTCGACACGAAGAAATGAAAATATAAATGTAAATAAATAATTCACTTCCTCGAGTGGGGATCGAACCAACAATCAGTCGCGTTTGCAGTCACATTTTGTGCCACTGCGCCACGGCTGGCCTCATATTAACTTTATATTTTTTTATATACTAAGTATTAATATTTTTTTTATATAATAGTAATATACATAAAGCCTACTAATAATTTACAATAATCAATGAACTTAATTTAGTACATCAGTGTATGTATGTTGTTTACTTGAAGCTATATTTAATCTATCCGGTGTGTACTGAAAACGATCGGCGTGTAATTATAGCTTGATGTTTCGTTAATCACGTGTCAAAGTCTCGTAGTTCGAAATACACTATTTCGATAGATGTTCTAAAATTATTATTTTATGCCATAAGCCATAGTGGTTAGAAGACTGGTTAGGCTGCAAGGTTATTGGATTCAAATTCAAGATATTTTATTTTTGTTCTAAATAAAAACTTTTCTGGGTCTCTTTCGTATCCGTTCCCTAACACGCGATTTAGGATTTTAGAAAAAGATTCTTCTGAAGAATACCCTTTGAGTATTTCTCCTTTATTAAGACAGGCTTTTGTATCTCAGTGTATGAGTATCTATTAGTTACTATGCAAGTCGTTTGCCTCATACAAGAGAATGATTATATACAAATTATTTTCATTTCTTTGCTGTGATAAAAAATTACGGTGTTGGTTTCCGTTAATATTTCGAAATTAGGCGGAGAGTATACAACGGAGAGAGAGAGAGTAGAAGAGATAAGTACCCACTTACGTATAAAACTGCAAAATAATTATATTATAAATCTAAAATACAAAGAATTCTTGTGATTTTTATATAGGTTGCAGACTAACCTCACAAGTATGTCACCTACTAAGCGAAAACGTCGCTGTAAGACTCTTGCAACTAAAAATAAGATGATCCATGAAAAACTGAAAAGATAAGGTATCATTTGTACAATTTTGAAGCAAATACGATATAACTAGCTTATATAATAACTCGAGGCCAGTCGTGGCGCAGCGGCACGAGGTGTGACTGTAAAACCGACTGGTTGTGGGTTCGATCCCCACTCGAGGAGATGAAATATTTACTTAAATTTATATTTCCATTTTTTCGCTCTGCTGTCGAGGTTAAGCGCGGCGTTGAGTTCTGTCACTCATCTCGAAATGCCTCCAGAATTCGGCAGAAAGTGGGGAACGGAGTGTCTTAATACTAGGTTCCCTCTGCCTACAGCTACATACAGCGTGAAGCTGATGTAATTTAATTTAATATCGAAATAAGTTACTTTAATAAATTTTACATTAACCGACAAACACATTATAAACCACTCTTAAGTAGCTTTGACAAAACTAGCTATGATAATGATAGAAAGATAAAAAGAACCAGAATAAAAAATATATTTAAATAAACGTAAACCCAATAATTATAATACGCGGCGTTGAGTTCTGCCCCTCAACACGCAATGCCTCCAGAATTCGGCAGAAAGTGGGGAACGGAGTGTCTTAACACTAGATTCCCTCTGCCTGCACTGCTGTGTGCGGGATACAGCGTGAAGCTGATTTTGATTAAAAGCAAAAATCAGAAGTCATTTTACTAATCATTAAACATTATCGCGTTCACAATGGTTTTAAAATAGCCCTCTGCATATATTTACATGTTTTAGCTTTCAATTTTAAATTGAGATTATATTTGAACCAGACGTTCTGCATTATGGGTAGCAGCGGCATTACGTGACATAATATGCAAACAATTGCGTTTCATGTACCTACATTGCAGAATCCGCCGGAATATAATACATATATTACCATATTTATCTAGTGTCTACACGCTCTACTTTCTACGAAGATTTATGAATACTATGATGATATTTAATGTAGGTCTCAAAGTTTTTGTGTTAGGAAATCATAAAATTTTTCTTTTAAGTTCACACTTCATCCCTATTCTACCCACGTAGCTTTAATGTCAAGACACTGTGTTCTCTGCTTTCTGCCCGCATTCGAAGCATTGTGGCTTAGTGGCGTTTTACTCTGCACCGAGGATCAAAAGAATTTATTTTTCTGTGTCGAAAACTATTTCTATTATTTCTACTTTTATGTCCAAATAAATTTCGTAAATCGTCGTTTTTATACAAATAAAAAAAAATAGAAATCATTGTGTTTGTAATAGATAAGTCAATATTGCAAATAAAAGTAAAACATTGAACTTCTACATTCGAAACTTATTAACAGGAGGAGGAGGAACTTATTTCTATAGGTTATATCAAGAATAGAAAATTGTAAAGCTAACTAGTAATAAAAAATTATAAAGCTATCATATATACATCTATGCGTATTCACATCTTATTTGTGGTGGTGGTCGTACAAAATTTTTAAATAGGGTAGAAAATGGAGTGTACAAGTTTAACCTTTCTTCTTTTTTTAAAGACAAATATGACTTTATCTATTTCAATTAAATTTAAACTCGAAATTTATATTAATTATTTTAATATATTATTATTAATCTTTCATTAGTCTATGCGCGATCTATTCACACGAGATCGGCAATGTTTTAATAATTGTTCGCTGTGCAACAAGCTTCGAGTATCGAAAAATTGATTAAAAAGTGACAGTGGTGATTGACGGGCGTTTGTTGTCAGGTGGTCCACTCGATTTCCGCTTGATCTATGTAGTTCAAAGTCAAAGTCCATTTTTATATAACATATAAATGTTACAATACCAAGGCATTATACGTATATTTTTATTGAATAAAAAATAATTATTCTCTTTCTGTACACAGAATTTTTAATTTTGATAATGTGTTTGTGATTAAGTTTCTACTCTTTCCTTCTACCCTATTCTAGCTTTTAGCAAAATATATATTAAAAAAAATATGTAAAAGATCCTTATAGGTGTAATTTCAACAAATCGTCTTTAGAAAGCAATACCAGTTGGACATGTCTCATCTGCGTTATCAATTAATTATATCACTTATTATTCAACAACTAAACTAATATTCACAATAAACAGTATTTAAAAAAAATACTTGTTTTAACATTAAACTGCTAAAATTTGTAAAAACATACCACAACCAATATACTCAGGCATAGGAATGTGGCTTTTAAACGCCGCCAGCCGTATGAGTTATACAATCGAGTAATTCTGGAAAAACTGGGGTCCAGAAACGTATCAAGGGCAAAGTAAAAGTTGATCGCTATGTTTAACCTACATACATCTGCACTGTACGCTTCATTATAAAACCGAAGCGATTCCGTTTATTATGAAAGTATGTATTTATAAATACATTGGAAACTGCTCTTTTAACTATAAATACGTAAGAGTGAGCTTTCGTCTCGCTTCGATCCAGATATGTTTAATTTCATAAGTATGCGAGCTAAAAAGTTTTTTTTTATTGTGAAATGTTAATTTATAATATTATATTTTTAATTATTGATACACGCAGAGCACTGTATCCGGTTGTTCGTTATTTAATAGTAGGATCTTTTTGTATACTTTACACGAAACTTGAAGAATTTAGGCATTTATTTTTTTTTGTTTCACAATTTAAGCAACTTACAAATAATTGCGGAACTCGATGTCTTTGTCCAACCATTAACAATTGAACTCAAAACTACTAAAAATAGGTGAAGTTCAATATTTATCAGTTTATCAATACTCCAATACATCTAAATAAAAAATAAATTTACTATAGCTTCAACTACATAGTTATACTTCGAAGAAATTTCAAACTCTCTCTTACTATTACTACGTATACTTACATGTGTCGCAACAAATATGTAATAGAGTTTTATTTTTTTTCTTTTACGACTCGTCAAGTAGCGAAGGTAATTTTAGAATAATAATAGTATGCATTTTACTGCTCCAGTCTTAACCACTTTCTCCATACAAAACCGGACTCGATTTCAATAGAATGTAACGTTGTCAGAAATAAATGAAGTACGTGTATTTAAGTTTCATTCATATTTTGACTAGGATTTATATGTATGTTCAATCATAAGTTAAGGCGCACATAGTGGTTTTATTTATTAATTTATTTATTTAAAATTTTATTTTTAAAAACAACAACAGCACAACAACAACAACAACAGACTAGAAAACAATATTTTTTAAGGTTTCACGATATTTTTTTTAACAAAATTTTCAATTTTTTCTGGGGTGGGTACAGGACTGTTTTGGGGTGGGAGTTTTATTGGGGGTGGTTCGGATCACCTGCACCCCTTCTATTACTACATCCATAGTTTTAGATAACTGTATTAATTTTGCCAAAAGACGCAAAGAGAAAATATAAATTCTCTGTATAAAATAAAGGTTTATTAAATAATGAACATGAAAAGTATGTTTCTATAATACACCTATATATAAAGTCACTGTAATTCGGCAAGCCGCTTTAACACGATCACCATTTTGCATAATTGTAATATGTTGTTAACGTTAATTTATACTGAGGATCAGTACATGATTTATTGATTGAGTTGTAAACTGACCATATATTTTAATAATGTAATATTTTACGACCTGATGATGATATTATGTGCAAAATTAGTTCGCGTCAAATAGGTATGTATGTACCTTTATTAAAATGTGAAGCTCGTTTAAAAGCTTTATATCTATTAAAAAAAATCGTTTTATATCCATTTATTAGTCTTTAAATAAACAAATTGTTCGTTTTTGTATTAGATTTTGTAATTTTTTTTAGTCATATAATTTTTTTCTGTTACTATGTAGATTATAAATTAATAATTATTGAATGTACAATGCCTATAAAAACTTCAATTGTTCTTGAAAAACAATAGTAATTTAGTATTTTGAATAAAATGAAAGAAAAAAAATAAATATAACAATATGCCGAAAGGCGAAAAAGGGACTTTTATTTTATTTAAAAATAGAGGAGTAGAACTCACGACTCTTACCTACTTCTTAACGTAACAGATATCTTAACTACGCTAACAATGACGTCATTCTGTTTCGTTATAGGTTAATAAATTATATTTAAAACTTTCTAGCTTCCTTATTTTTAAGCATGTAACTCCACTATTAGTATACACTTTCACTTGTTGTTAAAGTTTGCGTCATTTATTTTATTTCCACCGGACAATTATTTTCAAAACTTTTTCAAAGTTTAAACTGAGAAAAAAGAACTTAAAAATCATCGTATTGTCAGTTTAGAGTATAAACCTGTTAATATATAAGTATTTTTATTATGTTCATTTTTATACAACTCGAAAGTGTAAAAACAATAAAATTGGCCTTTATTTTATTTGCGGTAGTAGAGAATACAAATCATTTTTCCAAATTGTAAAAACCCTTTGATAATAAATACACATTCATAGGTTTTTTCTTCTCTCTCTATTTAATTTGTTTTTGCAGGTTGTCGTCAAGTTTAAGCCGGTGACATTATTTTATCCATATCCATAATATTTTAATAAAAAAATAATTTAATGTCTTTATAAATTAATATAAGCACAATGTATATACAAATAAAGATGTGCATCTTTATATGTATATCCCAATAGCTTTTAGAGCCAACTACTATAGCAATGACAATTCGTTTGTTTTTTACTAAGCTACCTAAAAAATAACAAGTTATTTATATATACAAATTTTGGTTTATTTTTTTGTTCATTTATATTTAATTGTTGAAATAGAATCCATTACCTAAATTATACATAGTACGTAAGGATATTTTAAATTCTATAGAATATTAATAGTATAATAAAAAATATAGAAAGGATCTATTCACCACCAAAGACAATATATACTTTTTTCTTAGCTTCACGATGCATCCCGCATAAAGCAGGGTAGGCTGACAGAACATGAAACCTAGTGTTAATACACTCCGTTCCCCTTAAAACACATCCGCTTCCCACTTTCCTCCGAATTTTAGAGGCATTGCGTGTTTAGTGGCAGAACTCAACGCAAAACAACAAAAAACTTAACAATATCCATTTTATACATATACCCATTTTTTAAAAATATAATATTATTTAGATAAATATTATCTATAAAAATTAAAATACATATTAGATTGAATTATATATGCATACAATAAATAAAAATAAACTGCTCGCATTTCCTCATAATAATTTATATTAGTGATTACCATTGGAGCGAAATAGCTAATAATTTAGCTTTATTGCAACGTTTTGTGACTTCGACTTTAATATTAAAATATATTAGTATGAATATTTTTATATCAAATGATATGATGAATTCTTAATTATATAAAGAGTAAGATAAATTGTCTTAAAATAACTCTCCGTTCTCCGTGTGCTTATTAAAGAGTATGCAGTATGCGTACCTGTTTATATAACGTTTGACATAATAAAAAAAGTCTTATCATGGAGTTAAGAGAATAGAAAATTAAAAATAAAAATGATAAAAAATATATTTCTATTTTACTATAACAATTTAAATACAACATGATTATATAAAAATGAAATGAAGAATTATTGATTTTGTGTATTTGTAAAAGATTTAATTTTTTCTTGATATAAACGATGTTTTTCTTCCAAAACTTTTAAAGCGCTTGAAGGTCTCACCTCACCGACGTTTACTAAGAAATTAATATGTACAGGAGAGTTTGTTACTTGAGCCATATCACCCGTTCTTCTTTTAGTGCTAGATTTGGCTCTTGACTGGTCCTCGCGATCCTTTATACTTTTACCAAATTCTGAATATTTTGCCGACAAAGTTTTAACACGATTTTTAATTAGCTTAGTGTTATCGGCTTTATGTTTATCAATGCCGCAGTTATTTTTGTTTTGAAGGTTATCTTTTTCTTGCTTTTTCATTATATCCGCTGATTTTGTTTTATCATTGCATACATTTTTATAAATATTCTCTTGCAATATTTTGTTAACGAGATAAGAATTCTGGCTACTATCCTGATCTTTTTGTTTATTTCTGGAAACTTTTCCTTTTTTAATATTCATATCATTGTTATCGTGGGTCTTTTTGTAAATTTTGACTCTATTTTCCATTCTTACTTTTTCCGAATATCTTTGGAGACTTCTAGCTCTTTCCAACCGAGGTTTTATGTTTTCCATATCAGGACCTAAACCGCCCAAGCGTACATTTTGTATTTGCGGTTCTATTGTTCTTCGTATATTACGACGCGGTTGCGAAACCTCAGAAACGCTTTTCAAGTTGTTATATACCTCATCTGTGTTTAAATCTAATTCTTCTTCAAAAGATTCATTGAGGTATTGTTCAAGATCACCATTTAAAAGTTTATCATAATAAATTTCGTTGTATGATTCTGTATTGTAGAAGTCATTTATACGGTTACTGGATTCGCCTCCGATGCTTTCAATTGAAGTGTCGCCAACTTGTGGAGAGATTGAACATATTTCATTATTTTCTATACTTTTAGATCCTTTAATATGAATAGAAGAAAATTGCTTACGAAACATTTCTAAGTAGGATGATTTCTTATTTTTTTGCAAATCTTTATTGACTAAATAACTTCTTGATTCTTGCAATTTAGCATCTTTTTTAATATGCTTATTAGTATTTTCTTTAATTTTTTTATTTACTTTCGGAACTTTTATAAGCACATCTTTTTCGTAAAATGGCACAAGTATTGTATCAATATTTTCTTCAACAGTTTTAACTATTTTAGACGAATTTATTCTCCTGTCTTCTTCTAAACTATCAAGAGAAATACTAGTCCTTGGACTCGAGCTATCCATTATATTTATTAACTATAAACATCATAAATAATGTACAAGCAGCATATGAAAATAAAAAGTTACATGAGAATACTTGCTTTGACATATTGAATATAATTAAAAAATAAAACAATACAAGAAGGTTTAAAGACGGAAACTAAAAATTATAAAATATTAAATATATAATCATCGTTGCAAAAAACTATTCAAAAGTATAAATTCACATTTAGTTATTTATTTACATAGTTTTTTTGGTAGTGCAAAAATTTTACGCCTACCATTTCTATATTTGGAAACAAGTTTTTGGTCTTCTATAAAATAGATCAATTTATTATAGAGCACCTTATATTATGCAAATGTCTGTTTAATGGTGCTTCCGAGCAATAAATTCAATTTGCAATGTTTGTTTTCTCTAAGTGATCATGGAAATAAATAATATTAATTTATCATGTTGTAAGACTAATTTGCATTTTATTGTATAATTTACAAGCAAGATGCTTTTTTTACTAAATAAAAAGAGGATCATTAAATTATATTTTAAAATCTAGTTCTAACCCGGAAATGTATTTTTTCTATTTATTTCTGAAAAACATATTATTTCGGCAATTATATTCGTAAGAAATTGAGTACCATTATATGGTCGTAAACGTTTTTGTGGGATTTTTTATGCCTCATATCTTAAGACGCTATATTCTCTGCTTTACGCCGGAAATGACATTGCATGTTGGAAAGCGGATTTTAACGCCATATTTTGTCTGTCTAGGTAAAATTAAATTAATTCGTACCTCCGAGTTAGAATCGAACCTACAACCATCGTGTTTGCAGGCAAGCGTCGTTCCTAATATTTTACTTTTAATAATTATATTTTAGGACAACGTGCTCTATTGAAAAGCATTTTCTATTATGGGTATTATGGATGTGACATCGTGGCTAAATGTTATGGACATGTTCATTATAAAATAAAACAAAATTATAAAAACAAGCAAAATTAGCTATATTTTTGCTATAAAATTTGATATTTTTAATATGATAAAATTTACATTGATCTATATATTTTAAACATTAATCAACATGCAGCCTTGAAAAATTAGCATTTTTAATGCATATTTTAAAATGAATACAAATAAGACTGAAATTTTATCTGGGTCAGACGTTTTTTAATAGGATCATCACATATTATAATTTATATTATTTTCCTCAATGTATTATTAAGTGCGGTTTATGAATAAATATATCTATTTTTATATTTAACATCTTGCTTTATCGCATTCGTCTTGTGGAGCAGAAAATTGTAACAATTGTTACTATATAACATTTTTTTTAGTTTATTATTTTTTAGTAGACTTTTTAATGCGCTGCCAGTCGGCTGGTAGAAATTGATATTTATTAAGTCATTAAAAGAAAAAATTACATAATAATTATAACATAAAAATTCGCAGGCGGACTCTTAAATATCTATATATATAAAAGGACTCGTGCTGACTGACTGAGGTAAGACGCACGCAGAGCCGTAACCGCTGATGGTAGAAACGTGAAATTTGGGCAGATGTTTATTTTTATATTCTGGACATCCACTAAGAAGGGAATTTGAAAAATTTTAACCCTAAAGGGATGAAATTGGGGTTGAAAGTTTGTATGGAAAAAAAAAATAATCTGTACCGATTTTTATAAAATTTGAAATCCGGACTCTTAAAAATATTTAATTGAATACGTATTTCATGGTTTTTAAGAATTCACCCCCTAAGGATCCAAATAAGGGGTTGAAAGTTCATATGAAAAAATCTTTAAATTGCCACCGATTTTTATAAAAATTTAAATTCAGACTGTTAAAAATATTTTATTGAACACGTGTTTCGTGGTTTTTTTAGAATTCACTCCTAATAAGCGGGCGAAGCCGCGCGCGCCCTCTAGTCTATATATATAAAAGGACTTGTGCTGACTGACTGAGGTAAGACGCACGCAGAGCCGTAACCGCTGATGGTAGAAACGTGAAATTAGGGCAGATGTTTATTTTCATATTCTGGACATCCACTAAGAAAGGATTTTGAAAAATTTTAACCCTAAAGGGATGAAATAGGGGTTGAAAGTTTGTATGGATTTTTTTTTAAATCGGCACCGATTTTTATAAAATTTGAATTCAGACTGTTAAAAATATTTTATTGAACACGTGTTTCGTGGTTTTTTTTGAATTGCCCAAATAAGCGGGCGAAGCCGCGCGCGTCCACTAGTGTTAAATAAATTGAAAGTGGTACTGTAGAAAGTTTGTACATATGTGAGCCTCTTTGTTAGTGTTTTTATACTTTACTGGCCATCAAAAAATAATTGAAATTATTGAAAATGGAAATATAAATTTAAGTAAATATTTCATCTCCTCGGGTGGGGATCGATCCCACAACCAGTAGATTTTACAGTCACACTTTATACCCCTGCGCCACGACTGGCCTCAAATTGTAACATAGTTCCTTAAAAAAGAATAAAGTTAAGTAACAAAAATTACGTAGATTTACATAAACCAGGTGTTTTACGAATTCCGTTGAAACAATGTTTTGTTAGTGGAGCAGTGGGTATTGGGGGGTCACTTAGAGTGTAATCACGTCGTCACGCTTCTCCGCCTTGCTTCACGGCCTGATTGCTACGGTTCGGATCGGTACAGATCTACTACCACATAACATCGGTAATGGGTAATGGACTTTAAATGTCAATATTTAGTCAGCACTTATTGATTGGTTTGAGTCAAGATCTTAATTAAGATATGATCATCGTTGTGCTGTGATGTCAGATTGTACTCGTACGAATTATTTTTATTTCTCTCCTCTGAAAGATAAAGCGCAGCGTTGAGTTCCACCGCTGTATTGTAGGGATGTATCTTGCATATGGTAAGATACGTGCCGCGTGACTATAAATTCGAAGACATTCAGTGTAAGTAGAGTTCAGTCGAATCGAGTTTTATTTGTAATTTATTTCGTCGATTCATAATTTATAGCTTGAAATATATTTACATGCTTTGTATATATGTATATGTTATTTGTAAGTATTATGACCACCACCATACTTGCATAATATCTATTATTTTTTTCTGAGGCCAGTCGTGGTGCAGGTGCACAAAGTGTGACTGTAAAACCGACTGGTTGTGGGTTCCACCCCCACTTGAGGAGATGAAATATTTACTTAAATTTATATTTTCATTTCATCACTCTGGTGTCGAGGCAAAGCGCGGCATAGAGTTCTGCCACTTAACACCCATTGCCTCCAGAATTCGGCAGAAAGTGGGGAACGGAGTGTCTTACACTAGGTTCCCTCTGTCTACCTGCTGTGTGCGTAAAGCTGATAAAAAACGATAAAAAAGATATAATAGATTAATAGATAAATACGACTTTGATATGACCAAAATACAGTAATATTACTTTTGAACAAGAGGTCGTTGCTGCTACTGGCCAATATCTAACATCTTACTTACCACTTTTTTGTGATATTTAATTGGAAACATCCGCGTTAATAATACAAGCATAATATATTCCTAATAAACTTGTTTAGGTAATATAAACTTTTTGATAAGCGGATGTAATGTAAATATTTAAATACACAATTTAAATATTTTATTGTCAAAAGTTCAAAATCGATGATTTAATATGTGATACTAAAATTATAAATAATATAGGTATTGAATTATCTTTACATAGTTTGAAACAGAATAGTTCAAAAATAATTGAACTATGCAACTTCGTTATTTATATATTGTAAATATAATATATGTACATTATATAAGAGTCAATACAAGAATATAACGACCAAAGTATATATTTTATACACTTACATACATATATTGCAAATGCTGCTTTACGAGATAGATTAAAATAACATACTACGGAATTGTATTCTTAAAAAAGATCTACAAAATCAGTTGATAATGGCATAGGTATGTATGTCTATAAGAAAATGTATTCATATAAAAATAATATAGTTTTAATTATTTTTATCTTTTATATATTGCAAAATATAATATGATTTTTAGGAGCTATCCAATAAAATGGATGAACTCATTTAAAATTGTACACTTAGCCAAAAATTGATCTTTACTGTATATAAAAAAATTGAATATCTTCAAAGGTATCACAGATATAAAAGAGCAGAAAAGGAGAAGAGCTATAGAAAACACTATAGTCATTTACTCCTATTTGATACGTTTTAGTATACATATAAGAAATTCAACATAGCAGGATTTGAACCCGCGTCTGATGGACTAAGCCATTCATTCTCGTTCATAAAGAACATATGGGTTAGTTGGTATGTATGTTTTCCAAAAAAATACGCTGATAAAAGCTAGTATAGTCTATATTGGGGAACAGACTGGCTTAACATTAGGTTTCTAGGTTCTGCCTACCCTGCTGTGTGCGGGAGACAACGTGAAGCTGATTTTATAATCTATATTAAGTATTATAACTCTATAATAAAATATTTATATTCCTATTTTTTCGCTCTGGTGTAGAGATAAAGCGCGGCGTTGAGTTCCGCCTCTGACCCTATCCCATTAAATATATAACAAAAAATTATACCGAAAAGGTTCACAGAATGCAAGCCAAGAGTACTGTGTCTTGTGTACAACGGTAGTATATCATACTTAATGTAGTCGTACCAACACAACGAGCAATAAAATAACTCTTAATATATCAAAATGGCGTAACTTTAAACGACAAGAGCACGACGTATCGTCCGATTAAGGAATTCACAAGGACCATTTAAATATCTGATATGATCTGACTTGTAAATAATAGTTATTGCACAATTTTACGATATAAATATTATCTACTTTTGTTTTTTTTTTTGTGATAAGAAATAAATCTATTATGTTAAAATTATAGGATAATATAAGAAAAAATAATTGATAAATTATATGGATTTTCTTTTTGTTCCTTTTTCTCTATACACTTGGTAGTGGAAATGGGAATAGGTAACTGTATCTTCTTTCTATACTTTTAAAGAAAACACTATAAATCAATTTACGTTATTTGTTAGATTATTTTTTAGATAACTAATATTGGCTTATATATACAGTTTAAGCAGCTCAACTGCTTAAACTAATTGTTATATTATAGCCAAAATATACAAAACGTTTACACACATCGTAGCCTATATATGGATTCTGTATTATTAGCTATATTACTGTAAAATTTCATCTAAATCCGTTCATTAGTTTTGAAAGTGGAATAAACATCCATCCTGACAAATTTTCACATTTATGATGTTTTATAAATAGAGGCCAGTCGTGGCGCAGGGGCACAAAGTGTGACTGTAAAACCGACTGGTCGTGGATTCGATCCCCACTCAAGGAGATGAAATATTTACTTAAATTTATGTTTCAATTTCTTCGCTCTGGTGTCGAGGCAAAGCACGGTGTTGAGTTATGCCACTCAACACGCAATGCCTCCAGAATTCAGCAGAAAGTGGGGAACGGAGTGTCTTAACACTAAGTTTCCCTCTGCTGTGTGCGGGATACAGCGTGAAGCTGATTTATAATGCTTTAAAATAAAGTACAACAGGATGTTAGGGTTGGTGACATTTGCCAGTATAAAATAGTGTGCCTGATAAAACAAAAAATATATGTATATTAAAATTTCATTAAGAATTCAATAAAAGGAAGCTTTTATAGATGTTTGTAAAAATTGCTTTTGTTGCCAAGACAAAGCTTGATCTTTTTACAATATCCTCCCATATAAGGATATCAGGATAAGGTGGCATTATAATTCGATGTAAATTAGTAAGGTCGAAATGTACAAGCAAATATACATATTGTCGATATTGTAAGGAAAGTGATACAACGCCTTTTTAATCTTTGTTCAGATCTGTAATTATTGTTTAAGTATTCAATTTGTCGTTTCTCATGCTTATTGTTTTTCTTTATAAGAACAGAACAGAACAGAACGCTTTTATTAGATCGAGCTGTCACAAACTATGTAATAAGATCTAAGAATCTAAATTTGAACCACTTGTAATAATAGTCTTGTAATTGAGGCCAGTCGTGGCGCAGAGGCACAAAGTGTCACTGTAAAGTCGAGTGGTTGTGGGTTCGGTCCCCACTCGAGGAAATGAAATATTTATTTACGTTAATATTTTCATTTCTTCGCTCTGGTGTCAAGACAAAGGGCGGCGTTGAGTTCCGCCACTCAACACGCAATGCCTCCAGAACTTGGCGGAAAGTGGGGAACGAACACTAGGTTCCCCAATCAATTGTATAATTTTTTAATTTAATGTCAGTAAATATATTTTTTAAGTTATGTTATATTTTTATAAAACTATTAACTTAGCAGATTTTATATATTTTTATTATAACAAGGTCAAATATAAAATGGATCATAAATAGCCCATTTGTCATTCTTTATCTATTAATAAGGTTACTGGTTCACCTTATTTCTTTAAATTAAAATGATGCCACAACTATCTATCACCTAAAATACAAAAGATGATGATTTGTAAACTTCGACATTTGACACGAAAATAATTAATATGGAAATTTTATATTAATTAATATATATAATATAGATTATACTTGAATTTTAAAGGTCTTTTATATCACAAACGCAATATTTGTTTAAATTTATCTTCTTCGTTCTGGTGTCGAGGCAAAGTGCTCCAGAATTTAACGGAAAGTAGGCAAGGAGTGTCTTAACATTAGGTTCCCTCTGCCTATCCTGCTGTGTGCAGGATACAGCGTGAATCTGATTTAATTTTTAATTTTTATATCATAAACGCTTATAGTAAAAAATCTTCATAAATTATTCTCCTCAAAAAGTCCATGGTGAATCCGTTAAATAAAGTTTGCATTTGGAAAAAAATTGATACTTATTATTATTTAGTTCGCTTTAAATCAATTTCAAATCAAATCGATTCTGTTGTATTTTTGCCACAAATGTTACTGACTACTAATTGATATAACAGAATATTGGCTTTGATTTTTGATTATTAAAAAAGTTCACTCATACTTGGATAAATTAGATAGCGAGCTAGATATATTACATTAACATTAAAAATCCACTAGCTCATCAAATTATTGAAAATAATGCAATAAATATTAACATATTAATATTGTCGACGAATATAGACTGACATATATCACCAAAATCTAGATTACCTTGTGAGAAGTCTATACTTTTAGATTTTGCTACGATGTGTAAACATTTTGTTCTGCTCTTTGATTTGATTTTTATTTATAAAAAAAAATACTTAAATAATTTTATGTAAATTGCTTTTTCCATGATTTAGGACGTAAAAGATACTACCTATATACCTAATTTTATAATATTATGATTAAATTATTATAATTGGGTCATCGATCGTTTGCGTGACTTCTTTAAATAAGAATTGCGAAATTTTAAAACGTAAAATGATCATTGAGCTGTAATTTATTTTTAAGCTTCTCGTATATATTATTTTTGTATATAAATAGATATATAAAGATTTTGTTTCTTATATCAAATTTATCTTAAATTTATTTATATATTTATTATTAAAATATAAGCACATTAAGCGAATATACTCTACAAAATTTGCATGTGGAAAATCAAAAGGTATTCGGCCTTTAGACATGTAACTACTGAGCAACTGACAGCTTAAGATGGTTAAATTAATCTCGGGATCTATGTATGTAATAAATATTGCATTCAATAATATAATAATAGTATGTAATTCAAACTCAAGATTTAACTCAATTTTTTTATTATCCACAGGCTGTTATTATATTTAAAAGTGTGCTTTCTGTTTGTACTGGATTTTTGATTTCATTGAGGTCTACATCTCAATTCTTGTATCGGTAATGTTGAGAACTACGCACTATTTCAAATGGAACTAGATTCCTATTTTATAATTTCATATTTACGTTTCAATGGGAAAATTTCTATTTCGATTTGTATTTAATACACAAACAGGCCAATATTAAAATACATAGTTCCTATTTTATCCTCTAATGACAGCAAATGTATTTTATTATATATTTTTTTTAGCTTCACGCTGTATCCTGCACATAGCAGGGTAGGCAGAGGGAACCTAGTGTTAAGACACTCCGTTCCCTACTTTCCGCCAATTTTCTGAAGAAATTGCGTGTTGAGTGGCGGAACTCAACGCGCTTTCCCCTCGACACCAGAGCGAAGAAATAAAAATATAAATGTAAATAAATATTTCATCTCCTCAAGTGGGGATCGACCCCACAACCAGTCGATTTACAGGCACACTTTGTGCCCCTGCGCCAAGATTGCCCTCAAATCTCTGTCTCTCTCTCTCTAAATATCTTAGTTATAAATTCGATTTCAACGCCTAATTACATAAACTTTAATAAAATATGTTTGTTAAACACAACATAGTTGTTTCAGTGTTGCTTTAATCTAGTTATTTTTGCGGTTACGGGTAATAACTTTATACATGCAATAAATACTTACTTACCACGGCTATGGCATTGTGATGAAATTTTTTATGAATTCTTCAACATATGTTTATATTTGTAGTAGGTAGTAAATTTAAATTTGGCGTGTTAAGTGGCGGCGTTATGTTTCGCCATTCAACACGCAATGCCATCAGAATTTGGCGGAAAGCAGGGAACAGAAGTGTCTTAATGGAAACGGAGAGTCTTAATGCCAGGTTCCCTTTGCCCTCCTTCTATGTGCGGAATACAGCGTGAAGCTGAATAATATATATATTTATTTGTTTATATTCTTAGTAACTATTTCATATGTGCATATATGTATCTAAGCAAGGTGACTTAAATTAGGATGTAGTCAACACCTACAAGTTGTGCAATCTATGTAGGTCAGGGTTACAATAGATGTCAATTTGGCGACAATGCCCAATGCTGATGATGATAAATTTATAAATTGTCTCTTGTCCATAAAAGTAAAAATTGTATTAGGTTTCATATTTGGTTTGGTTTTTAGTATTATTTGTGGAAAATGTTGTAATTAATTAATATAAAATCATTTAAATAATATATTTATTTATATGGTTTTTAGAAGTGCTTATAGATATGGGCGTAAGAATAGAGATCGGGTGGTTCGTCCCGAAATATTAATATTAAAAAAAAAAAATAATATAAAAATGAAATGCTTTACAGTGACTAATCTGTTCTTTATTTATAAATAGATGTAGTTAAATACAAACTTTAGTTAGAATATAGGCTTTTACTATTTTTATATAAGTGGAAATACTTTAATCCGCCAGAGGTAGACGCCAAAACCGATAAAACAGCTTAAAGTTATATCTGAATATACGAATATTTTACTCTATAATATATTTTTAGTTGCACAGGCATTTAAAATATTAACCTTATCATATACGTATGCACTTTTTAAAAATATTGTTAGCGTAAATAAACTAGACACTTTGTATGTATCATGTAATAAAATAGCAATCACGTCTATAGAACATTTTTAGTCACTTAAGTCTTATTTATTTTACACAAACCATTTGATTTAAATCAAAATTTATGTTATCTATTAATTAAAGCATTAACCCATTATTATAATTAAGATTTATGATATATTTTTGTGTTTAATAATAAAAAATCATATTATCTAAATGTACTAAATATCGGTGTACCGTGGGTAACGGAACGAGTGGTGTTAATGGGAACGGTGTGTTTTGGCATTAGGTTCCAAGATTCCCTTTGACTACCATGCCGTGTAATGGATGTAGCCTGAAGCTGAAAAAAAACAATTTAAGCTCACGTTTCTCCTACTTAATTTAAATTTAAAAAAATCAAACCGATTCAACAAACAGTAGGGACATAAAGGGACATCAACGCTGCTTTTTCAAGAGCTTAGGTTGTTTTGTTTACATTTTTTTTGTGTATTTTTACCATTTAAAGAAAAAATAATTACAAGTGTTGAAAATATCGTGTTTTTGTACGATTTAAATACTAAAGTTAATATAATATTTGGATTTTCTTAACTTTCCTCCGGGATATAGGAAGGAAATCATGGCCTTTATGTCTATATTAATCTTTTTCTCAAATGTGTTTTATATCGCCATATATATTTAAATTAATTCTAATATGATATTTTAATATTAATTATTTTATTGCTATCCATATCAAATTGTATAAATGCACTTGACCTAGTTTTATTGTTATTAATTGTAACTAAATGATTAAAATATTACTAGTGGCGACATTTAGCTATATGTGTACTTCCTTACCATCTGTCAAAGTCATATTCATTCTCTAATAAACTACTATCCAATGTCCATGCGTTTTATTAGGTTATGGGCCCAGACCATAATTCGCGATAAAATTGCAGTTTATATTTCGTAAATATTTACTTTTCGTGGACTATCAGTGTACCGTTTGATATTAAAATA